>MVJL01011056.1:0-75246 GCA_002156465.1 Macrocentrus cingulum | reverse complement strand
CAAAAAACTGAATTTCGGAAAATGTTTTTTTTCTCGTGATTGAAGGCAGTTAATTAGTTGGATTAGTCATTATGTAAGATAAAAAGTTGTTTAATCGATGAAATTAGCGTTATTTTGGTGTTTTAAAAAAGTTTAGATTTTTGTAGCGTCGAAAAAACACTAAAATAACGTGAATTTTGTGGTTTAAACAACTTTTTATTGCTATAATTAACAATTAGACTAATTCACTGTCATTAATCATGAGAAAAAAAACATTTTTCTAAATTCAGTTTTTTGGATTTTCCGGCTACGGATGAAGCGCTACAGAAAATTTCATTGATAATAATTTGTAGGAAATTTGATTCTTAATAATTTATAAAGAGCAACATTTTTCGATATCTCCTTTATTTCGCGAGATATCGGCGAAAAACGAAAAATCATGATTTGCGATCGCAGCGCCACCTCGCGGTAAATCGCAGAACTAATTTTTTAGACAAATTTCTGGATTTTTCATGAAAATTTAGTTTTGCTACTCACCGTGAAATGGCGCTGCGATCGCAAAAAATTAAATTTTGTTTAAAAAATCGAATTTTTCCGCTCTGTAAAGCGGGTAAAATCGTGTCAATAAATGTAATTTATAATAGTATATCATAAAATTACTTATTTATCCGAAAAAAAAAAATTTTCTCGTGAAATTCGATTTTTTTCGGCTTCGAAAAAACACTAAAATACCGCGAATTTCTTGGTCTAAACTACATACTTTTTATTGTATATAATCGATAATTAGAGTAATTGCTTACCTTTAATGACGAAAAAAAAGTGGATTTTCCGGCTACGGATGAAGCGCTACAGAAAATTTCATTGATAATAATTTGTAGGAAATTTGATTCTTAATAATTTATAAAGAGCAACGTTTTTCGATATCTCCCTTATTTCGCGAAATATCGGCGAAAAACGAAAAATCATGATTTGCGACCGCATTCTTAATAATTTATAAAGAGCAACGTTTTTCGATATCTCCCTTATTTCGCGAAATATCGGCGAAAAACGAAAAATCATGATTTGCGACCGCAGCGCCACCTCGTGGTAAATCGCAGAACTAATTTTTTAGACAAATTTCTGGATTTTTCATGAAAATTTAGTTTTGCTACTCACCGTGAAATGGCGCTGCGATCGCAAAAAATTAAATTTTGTTTAAAAAATCGAATTTTTCCGCTCTGTAAAGCGGGTAAAATCGTGTCAATAAATGTAATTAATAATAGTATATCATAAAATTACTTATTTATCCGGAAAAAAAAATTTCCTCGTGAAATTCGATTTTTTTCGGCTTCGAAAAAACACTAAAATACCGTGAATTTCTTGGTCTAAACTACTTTTTATTGTATATAATCGATAATTAGAGTAATTGCTTACCTTTAATGACGAAAAAAAAGCCATTTTTCCAAATACAGTTTTTGCGATTTTCCGTATTGTATATAATCGATAATTAGAGTAATTGCTTACCTTTAATGACGAAAAAAAAGCCATTTTTCCAAATACAGTTTTTGCGATTTTCCGGCTACGTATGAAGGGTGACAGAAAATTTTATTGAACATAAATTGTAGGAAATTTAATTAGTAACAATTTATATGAAGTGTTTTTGCGATTTTCCGGCTACGTATGAAGGGTGACAGAAAATTTTATTGAACATAAATTGTAGGAAATTTAATTAGTAACAATTTATATGAAGTAACATTTTTCGATATCTCTCTTATTTCGCGAGATATAGAGGAAAAACAAAAAAACACAATATTTGCTGGATTAGTTCGGTGCGCCGAACGCTAGATGGCGCCACATGTCCTAAAATTTTCGTTTTTCCTTAAAAAACACCGGAAGGATGTATTTTTATGCAGTTTTCAACACTGGATCTTGTGTAACAATTAATTTGCTATTTTTTAAGCAGCTTCCCAATGCTCTACTGTGAAATAAATTTTCGAAAAAATGGGAAGGGTCCCCCCTTCTCATTTTCCAATTCTGTTTTTTGCGATTTCTGGCTAAAGTTTGATAGTTATAGAAAATTTTGTGGAACGTTTTTTGTAAGAAATTTTATGCCTAACAATTTATCAAGAATAAAATTTTTCAATATCTCCTTTATTTATCGAGTTATCTTGGTTTTTATGCCTAACAATTTATCAAGAATAAAATTTTTCAATATCTCCTTTATTTATCGAGTTATCTTGGAAAAACCAAAATCAATTCTAGTTTTTTCGTGATAACTCGATAAATACGTGAGATATCGGCTGTGTTTTCTAGAAATAATTAAAAACTCATTTTTTTCTTTTTATACATAGTAAATTTTCAGCTTTTTATGTACATTACATATACAATAATACTTTATAAATCATCTCAATCTATTTACACTGCAATAAGACCGACAAATATTTTTTTTTTTCACTCTGTAAAATACATCTAATGCTTCAGAGTACACAGTACACTTTTGTTTTTCATATATCTATCAACTAATAAAACTTTTCATTAATCTTTGTATAAGTCCGTGCACACCGGGACGAGAAAAAAAAATCATTTAATCATATAAAATATATCTCAAAAGACTATGTTTAAAAATAAATTAGTTTAATAAAATTTTTTTCAGGCTCAAAAAATTTAATGCACGAGAGAGAAGTACATACGCGCGTGCAGGACACAGCACATTTTTTTCTACCCCTGTATTTGCGCAGTGAATGGCTGGCGTAAATCTTTGTAATGCAGTACAAATAAAAAAACGTATCACGACGGCCATTCGAGAGGCGTGAACCCTGTGCGATGAAAAAAAAATGGGTCCCGCCCGTCGCAATGCGAAAAAAAAAAACCCGGCCTACAAAACTCTTTACACTTATATCCGTACGTAAAAAATTTGGTAGTGGTTTTGTCAGTTGCAGAGCGTGAAATAATACGTCTATCTAGCTAACAACAGTCATCGCGACGATTGCAACTCGAGTCCGTGATTTCCGGTGATCAGGTGAATGCGTGCACTCGAGACAGCGTGTCATCGTGATCAGCCATGATCTGGTCCTCTTGCTCGCTATTCTCGCAATCTGAGGGTCACATGGGGTGCTGCGATGGTGGCAACATGATCTCGTAGCCCGAGGACATTGTTTGCTGGTGGTGGTGATGGTGGTGGTGACCTCCTGCCATCACTTGGTGATGACTCTGCTGGTAGTACTGGTGATGCATGCTCGAGTGGCCCGAATAATAGACTGTACTTTGGTCCAAGTCTTTTCCTTAAAATTTAACGAATGTTAATTAAAATTCGTGAATAAATTTATTCACATTAACTTGAAAAATTCGAAAATCTTTATTTTTCAATTTTTTTTTTTTTTTTTGGTTTTTTGACGATAAGTTGGTAAATAAGAGAGATAACAAAAAAAGTTGCTGAAATTAAATAATTATAAATTTAATTTTCTATCATTTAACTTCAGTAATATTTTTTGTTATTTTGTTTATTTACAGAATTATTGAAATATTAATAAAAAATATTATTATATACACGTCTTTCCATCAGCATCAGTTAGATATCTTCGCGATTGTTTATTAATTTTGTTAATCATAACTCGAGAAATAATCATTGTATTGAATAATCTATTTCAAATTAAAATATTGATAATTAAATGTCTTACAAATAATAAAAAATCAAATTTTCTGTAGCTCTAATAATTTAAAAAAAAAAAAAAAAAAATTCTTATTTTTTCAAATATCTCAAAAATAAAGCAAAATATCGGAAAAATTAATTCTCTATTTTTTATAGAGAATAAAATTTCCTATTATTTCATTCTCATGATATTTTTCATTATTTTCCTTATTTATTGAATTATCAAAGTATTAGTAAAAAAAACCCCGAATTATTTTTGTATAATACAACGGTTCCAACATCTTAATTTTTTTATGACTTATATATTCAAAACACTCGGGAAAAGCAGTTAATAAAAAAATCTCACCGCTGTCATAAGCACCGCGGCCATAGCACAGAGGTTTCACCTCGTTCATGGGACTGAGACCGCCACCGTGAGGATGAGCCGAGTGTACGGACGAGGGTGTGACAGGAGTGGCATATCCATGATGATGAGGGCCCATGGGACTCATGCCCATGGGGCTGCAGGGGTTCATGCCAACAGGTGACAGTCCCATCGTCGAAATGGGAGACATTGCGAGGTTGGGACTGGCAGATTCGAGCGGTTGCAGGGGCTGGTGACTCGACACTCCGTTTGCAACTCCATTTCCGGCGCTACCGCCGTTCAAATTGCCGTTTTGGCAATTTAAGGGCAGCATATCCCTGTAAAAGGAAAAAAATCTCAATGTGTGCGGTTACATCCCAAAAATTAACTGAGAAAATAATGGGCCTGGGGAATAAATATACAAAACAAACACGTGTCGGCAAAAAAAAAAAAGTAATAAATAACTGGCAGAAGCCATGACTAACTGAAAAATCCGGGAAAATGTATCACATGTGGTCCCGGAAGCCTCTCATTGTCCTGTGTCTTTGCTGTGGAGCCGAAAAAAAAATTGGGACCCTTGACAATTAGTTCCTGAGCGCGACACACACATGCGCCGTGCTTTCACACTCACCGCCCGCGTTCCAAGAAGCCCAAATGTCCACGAAAACCCTCTACATGTACTAGAAAAAAAAAAAAAACCAGAAAAAAAAATACTCGAGTGTGTATATTGTTCTTGCCATACAACGTTTTTTTTTTCTCAGTTCTCTCGCTGTATATATGTAGTTTCATTCGCGTTTTAAATTGTGCGCGTGTGCGCACCCCAACTCCGCCCACTCCGTCGCGACAGAGAGAATGCCAAACTGACCCTTCTCGAGCGTGTGGTGTGTTTGTTGGATATATATATGAGGATATGTTACATACGCGTATTTCGCATACATATAAAAATTCAATGTGCCCTGAGAGAGGCAGTTTTTTAGATTATTTTTAGCACCTCGTGAAACCGTCAGAGTACTCAGCGCATTGAACCCCGAATTTTTTGCCTGGTTTTATACCCGGCAGCAGAAATAATTTTACGAACGGTTTACAGTAAATATGGGAATATGGGGCAAAATGGGGTGTTTGAGGTATGAACTAATGATTTTTTAGACACCACAAGTGTAAAAATGGAGTAACAACTTGTTAAAAAGGAGAAAAATTGCTGTTTTACTGATGTGATAAATTATACAGTAAAAACTATACATATAGACAAGATGAAAAATTAATCAGATGATTGTAGATAATATAGTTAAAATAAAGTTTAACTACAATTATAAAGATAATAATTCAATTGCAGTTGGCGTTATTAAGGAAAAAAATTTTTTACTCATTTTTTCAGGTATACTCCATTTTGTCCGACATTCCCTTACTGTTTAACAAATGTGGAAAGAAATTGCAGATATACTTTGAACTGATAAAAAAATTTTTTTTAATTAACCAGAAGAGTGAAAAAATTTTGTTAAATATTTTTTATAATTTTTTATCAGTAATTTCTTACATGTTATTTTAGGAGAACCTTATCTTATATGAAACATTAATAATCAGAATATAAAAATTTGTTTAATTAAAAGAATGATTAAGAAAAAATGAAATAACTATATAAAAACAAAAATGGTAATTAATAAGTATTATAATCGATTTTAATATATTTTAACAATATAGCGATTGAACCCTTAATTTTAAATTGTGTTTTTTTATATTGCGTATAGTAAAAAAATCGCGCAAAAAAAATTTTTTTTCGCATTGAAAAAAAAAACGCTACAATTATTATATCTATAGAAAATTTTATATTTTAATTTCAAAGTTTTTAAAACGTTTGTAAAAAAATTTTTATATACGACAAAATCAATCGGTAGTTATTACTCTATAAAAAAATCTAAATAAATGTTTTTATAAACAAAAAAAAACTCCATAAATATCAGAAATAAACATTGTATAACATAAATATTTTTTATATATACAAAATTTTAAGCTAAATTATATATATGATAAAAATTTAGCATATAGTGTTTCGTCTAAACTCAAAATCAAAAATATTAACTGCATAAATTTAGAATTTAAGAAATAACTCGCAATTTGTCTCTGAAGAAAAAACATACAAATTATTTTACATTAAAAAACCCTTTATAAATAATTGTTACATAAATATATGTAAATAAATATAAAAATCAAATGAATAAAACCTAATCCTACAAGATTGAAAAAAAAAAAAAAATCTCTTTCTCACGATGATGCACCGTCGTCACCTAAATATCAATATAAAACGAAATCGGATTGGCCGATTGAAAAATCCCCTGCACGGAAACTCGTCCTCGTTTGAAAATAATACCGCCCTTATAAGCACGCGTGTCACTCTCCCCCTCTTTGCACAGGAACATACATCGACTGTGGTTATTCGGGGTTGGCCTTTATGTGCAGTAAACTATTGGTAGTGCGAACAGCTCAATGGTGAAACGAGATATGTAACCGAAGCCGTGCGCCATAAAACGGTAATGGGGCGTCGCATTTCCTTTTTTCCTAGCTCTGTCCTTCACAGCCGGGTGTCAGAGGGTGGTTACAATTTTTTTAAGACCACTTATACAATAAACCCGTGATTTTCGCGCTTATATACCCCAAGCGCTATCACTGCCCTCTGTGAACGGAACGGCAAACGAGCGCGCGACCAAGTCCGAGGTCGTAACGGCCACAAGCGCGTCGTAGACATAACAACATTTGCACCTTCGTCCTCTCGGCCATCAGAAAATCCCATGAACCCACAGAGACTGTGTGTTTGTGTACAGACCACATCTAGGGATAAGTATTAGCCAAAAAACAACAATCCTTTTGCTACGCAGGGGCCGCTCTTTGTGCCGCCATTCTCCTCAATGCACCGCTTCGAGTATTTATCCGCAAGATTAAGTTTTATAAATTAAATCCTCACACTATTCTAGGCACAAAAGACTCTATTTCCTCTCTGACGATCTCTCGATGACGCATTTTCGTACCTAATATATACACTTCCAACTTTGTTTGATAAACATTTGACACGCATACACGAGTTTGAGGTTATATACAGCGACGAAACTTTCTCCTATCAAATATCAAAGCACAAGGGCAATAATAAATAAAAATAATATCCCAGTGGTATTACGATTATTATTTAAAACAGCAGAGAAAATTGATGAATGTGATAAGTATTCAGGCTGTAAACGAATTTTCAGAAATAATTGACTTGAAAAACACCCTCGGGACAGAATGATTAAGCATTTCAGGGTCTGCAGCACATGTCGGAACACTTGTTGCACCCCGGAAAAACTTCCAAGACCCCTGGGGTGCCCGATTTATCCCTAAATACTCACAAATTTCCCGGTAATACTGCGCGCGGCTTGCACGCGCAATGTCCAATGAATTTTCTCACTGATTATTTTTTTTTTTATGTGTCTATAGGATAGTGAATGGAAAAGAAACTTACTGTCGAGATTGAGGCGTGCGATCTCGCTGACGACGATTTTTAAACCAATTCGACACTTGCGTAAGTGTCAGTCCAGTTTTTTTCGCCAGATTTTTCTTGTCGTCTGGCGTCGGGTAGCGATTGCGCATGTAGCACTCCTTCAGCGCATTTCTCGATCGCTCCTTGAAACAGTAAACAGTCTCCTCGCCGTCCCAGATTGTCTTTGGTAAAGGATACTTTTTTCGCAGCCGATATTTGTCCACAGCCCCCAAGGCCCGACCGCGAATTTTCTCCGCCTCGCTGTAGTGCGACTTGAACCACATTTGTTGCAGCTCGTGGTGACGTCGCGGAGAGAATGAATGGCTCTCCAGGATGTTGTACAACTCGTGGTAGGCTCCGCGATGAAATGCTACTGCAGCTCGCGCTATCAGCACACTCTCACCTCCTCTGAGCAATTCTCCAGGTGGCAGCGACCACAAAAATCTAATCCAATATCCTTTATCATTAATTATCAAGTCTTGAAACAATTTTTTTCATGCAGAAAAGCGAAGTTTTAAATCAAAAATAAAAGCCTTAAAATATGCGAAAAAAATTATTTAAAAATTCTCTTTTGCTGTTTCAAATCATAATATCTTTAAAACTATTGCAGATAAAAATTTTCCTTAAGATACCTTTTTTCTAGAGAATTTTATTAGCTACAAAAAAGGTCCTTAACAAAATTTATCTAACTTGCATCCTTATCAAGATATTAGCAAATAAAAAAGTTTGAATTTTTTCATGATACAGACACTCGATATTTTAATATATTTGCTTCAAATAATTCAAACTTTTTTTTTTACCTCAAATATAATTGCAAATAAAAATATATGACGATGCAGTATTTACTGCTCAAGCGAGTTTCTATATACAAATTTTTTTTCAAAACAACCTCACATATACTAAATAGAAAAAGATCTCAAGCTAATAAAAACCCCATAAAAACTAAAATAAATAAAGTTTACCTAAGTAAATAAAAAAAAAACTTATCTTTCCCAATTCTGCAGAGTAAAAAAAAATATATCTTAAATCACTTAATAATTACTTGGATATCTTGATATAATTTTAAATCTAAAAAAAAAAAAAACATATTTTATATACGTCTATAGAAAAAAAATCACCTGAACGCCGAAGCAGAAAAGAAAAAATGTATTATTGTACCTCGTGAGTTTGGCAATGTCCTGGCGCTGGGAGAGGGCCTCGCACATGCAGGAGATCTGTTCAGGCGTGAAATTGGCAGCGGCGGCGCCGCCGGCAGTCAGGCCACCAACAGCAGCAAGGCCAGTAGTACCAGAGGAAATATCGATGGTGCCACCGCAACTGGACTGTTCCTGAGCGTAGCAAGAGCTGACACTGGACGCAGGCCCCGACTGGCCCTGCTGATGGGCCTCGTGGATGCTTAAAGACAGTCCTGGCATGGCGTTGTAGACACTGGCGTGGCTGGAGGCCAAACTTCGCAGGCCCATCTGACTGTTACAGTCGCTACTGGGTGACGAGAGCTGATCCGAGCTCTCGGACATTTTTCCCAGCTTTTACCATGGGCTAAAAAACACTTTTGCACATCAGGCTCAATCGCAAACTCGGTAATTAATCATCAATGAGGACTACTAGATTGTTTAGAAACACTTTATTCAATGGAAGCATTGATTTTCCAGTCCACTAAGCCACATATCACACTCGAACAATTTCTTTTTTTCACAGAAATAATTCCAAGCACATTGGTCATGGCGCGAACTCGGCGTTTGTATTGACCTTGTAGATTGTCACCCTGTAAGATGATACACGATTACGTCACGCTAATACTTTCGACAACGCTCGTTACGAGGCACGGTCACTGAGTGACCAAGTCACCAAGTTAGGAACACTCTGCCCGGCGCGCCTCTGTCATGCCCATGAAGGTGAGGGGCCCTGTGAATTTTTTTTTCCTTTATTTCGGCGCGCGACCGAGCGCAGCTGTGTGCGTCGCGACTGCTGCCGCCGAGACCAGACCGATTGGCGGGACGACGCGACGAGCCCGCCTGCCATTGGATCATCGTGCAGGGTAGGCACAACCCTCGTCGCAGCTCCTGCACACGCACACACGATTTATACAGAGATACTTGTGGGGGGTGATGCAAAATATCTGTCTCTCTGATGCGCGGAGCCGGCTACTTCCCCGCGAATTGCCCGCGCTCGCGCGTCATTCACATCGTTTATTATTCGCTAATTGTGTCATTTGCTTTTTTTTTTAGCTTGGATCTGATTAGTTGCTGGTGAATCAGAAAAAATATTTTTTATATAATTTCACGCGCCGCAAAAATGCAAAATGAGGGTAAAAACTTCAGGAAATTATTTTATCCTCCTTTATAATTAAGATGAATTAGTTAGATTTTTTTTTTTTTTGGGTAAATGCGAATGGGTTTGAAGTTATAGTTTAGAATTTTTTGTTGATTAATTATAATTGTTAAATTGAGTTTTGATGTAGAGTACATTGGATTAGTGGTCGGAATTTAGATACAATATTTTTCCTCCAAAGGAAACGCCTGAATGCCGTGACAAGACAGTCGATTGAAATAACTGGACGGCTGATAAACACCGGAAATGATACGTGTCAACGTTACTCTATACCTCCTTGCGATTCTAACGCATATATGTATTACATCACGTTGTTGATGTTGGCTCGCTCCATTTGGTGCGATAAGAATAATTTTTTGTCTTATCAGAATATATAAATCATAAATATATATGATAATTCACTAAACATTGAGCAGGTGTTATGACAAAAATTATAAACATAAATAACTCATTAAGGATATAACTATGATTTTTTATGATGAAAAAAAAATTTTCAATCCGTTTTAAACGAAAAAATATCAGACTAACAATTTTAAATTGAAAAAAAAAAAATTTTACAAATTTTAAAAAAATAAGAATCTTTATTTTATTTAGAAAAAAATCGTCAATTTAAAATTTTTAGTATTGAAATATTAAAAAAAAAATTGATTGCTATTATTTTTAACATAAAAATTACTTATTTCAAGCGAAAAAATTATCAAATTTCAAAATTTTCAATTAAAAAAAGGTGTTTTCCAATTTTTTGTTATACAAAATAATTTTTTTTACTTGCAACAAAATAATTGATTCAAAATTTTCAATGTTTAAAAATTTTTTAAAAATCAATTGCTACCGTTTTTAAGATAAAAATTGGGATTTTTTGAATTCAAAAATTATTTAAACTAAAATATATTAATTTTTACAAATTTATAGCATATAAATTTTTGAGTATTTTCGCTGTGATGTAGGAGTCGGCGTTGCATAGATCAATGAGGCGCTATAGGAAGAAGCGAAGACTGACGAGGTCGTTCGTCAGAATATAACAGAAGAGAAAATGTTGCAGCAGATTTGAGCCACGCCTTGCCAATCCTTTGAATCAACTCCGCCTTTCACGTCTTAATTGCTGCTGCTTGTCACTTATTCACATAAATATCTGGAATAAACTGTCACGCGTATATTTATAGGAGGGTGAGAAATATATTTCCATCAACGTGAAAAATACGGCGTGACACATCCTCGTTTCGCCTCAACGCATCTACACATCGTCTTCGGACGGAGTGAGGCCGTGGAGCTTTCAAACGCCGTAAGTCCAATATATTTTAGTATAAGAAATAAAATTTATGCCGAGCAGTATAGCAGGTGAAAAAGTCCAATTTGTGTGAAAATGTTTTGTCGAGATAAAGGAAGACACTGTTATATCAGGGAGGAGCAAGGCCGCGCATCGCAATGGCGTCTGCTTCGATTTGGTGTCATGTTTCCTCCAGGGCGCCATTTTCTCCTCTGCACCACCACCTCCTGGCACCCTCTTATGCTCGCAGAGGATCTCAAGTCCTTCTAGAGGTTGCGAAAAAAATATCTGCCATATAAAAATTCGATTTTAAACAAAATTTAAAAATCCTGTACCAATAAAATATCTGCAGCACATTCCCAAACCTCAGAGCTTTTTTATTCGATAAAAAACGACTATTTTTCAATTATTACAAAAAATATTAGTTTAAAAAATCATAAAATAGATTATTTTTTGATTTTTTATTAAAGTTAGATTTGACAGCATCTTCTTTTTTTTTTAATATCTCAAAAACGACAATATTTATAACATTTTCTCAAAAGTACTTTTTTGTAGTTTAAAAAAAAAACCTACAAAAATGATCTCTTGTCAAAATTCAAAAAACTTCACGATTATCGAAATATTTTTTGTAAATCATCGCTTTTACTAAAACTAAAACTTTATATAGCTGTATCATCCTTTTTTGAAGATATCTCCAAAACAACGTGGTTTATCAAATTTTTACAAGAATACTTTTTCAAAAAGAAAAAAACAACCTACAAAAAAGATCTCTTCATAAAATTTAATAAACCGCAAGTTTACCGAGATATATCCAACTAAAAAAGATAATCACAATAAAACATGTCAAAACCCTATATTTTCTCTCATGTGTAAATCTTAAAATTAAACGCATTCACATTTTTCTACTTAAAAGATTAATTAATTAATTTTAAATTCGTTACAGTTGGCCAAGAGATGAATTGAAGATTATTCTGGCGAAAAGCAGGTATGCAATGCCGTTTATATGATGAAGAACATTCAAAATGCTTCAGGGGAACTTCACAGGATGCGACAAGGCACATGGAGGTGAGCGAATTGTAGTAGGACAGGATATAGTGGCGCTTGATGGGATGAAAAGCATCAGGTTTCGCTGGTGCTGCGTTTAATTGCATTCCAAAATGGTTGTACGAAATATCTGCGCTGTTGGGATAATCTCCAAAGCAAGTTGCTTGTTGGCACACAAATATTTACATACACACAGAGGGAGAGAGAGCCAATGTGTCATCTATTCAACTCTGAAAAACCTTTGAGTGCATCTCTCGCTTAGTCTCGTTTAATTTACACCAAAAATCCTCAAGTCTTTTCCACTTTACCCGGCTGATGATGAATACCAAGCATCAGGACGAAGGGCCAGTGTGAAAAATGTCACCCTACACCGCATCAGTCACTGCTACTGCAGCGCAAGGCAATAAAATTCAAAAAAGACAGACGAAAAAAAAAATCGATTGTTATAAAAGACGAGTGCCAGCCTACGTACAATCGACTGATAGTGCCCGATCGTGTTTCAATCTGCTCCTGACACAACCTATGTCGCGTTGTGGGTACGAATTAAAATTCATATACGCAACGAACAATATAATATATGTCATGGGACACTCAGCACACGACTTTGCGATACGAGATATATACAGATAAGCGACAGGGAAAAAAAAATTATCAGAAAATATTTCACCAGTGTCACCTTCTTATTTTTTTTTTTCGATATATGCCGATAATTTTATATTTTTTATAAATAAATAATTCTCACAAAAACGACTAGAAGTTGTTTAAAAGGAATAATAATATTTTAGAACAAATCTTGGAATATTTTGTTTGGAAAAGAATTTTTGTAAAAATTTTTTTATGAGTACATATCTGGCGATTTTTGTGATTTTTTTCGGTTTTTTGTCGATAACTCTGTAAATAAGCGAGATAACAAAAAATGTTACTCGAGTCAAATGATTGGGAATGAAATTTTCTATAAAAAATGTAGGATAAAATTTTTTTGTATTATTGTTACTTTTTGAGATATTGTCATTTTTTTGAAATTTTTAATTTTCAAAATTTCTCAAAAACGAAGCAAAATATGGAAAAATGTTATTCTACATTTTTTATAGAAAATTAAATTTATAAAAATTTGAGTTATATAATATTTTTCGATATCTCTGTTACTTACCGACTTATTCGTAGAAAACGAAAAAAAATGACGAAAAACACGAAATCTGCAATGGTACAATAGCTTACTGAAAATTTTACGAAAAAAAAAAAATTTTTTTTTCTCTATCAAACATCTGAAAATTCATTGTTAAACCATTTTTCATCAATTTCTTACATTTTTCCCCCTCTAATCCAAATAAAAAAATTTTTGTTTATGATTTTAATGGATAAAAATTTTTTTATAACTTTCGACAAATTATAAAAAAATGCTCACAGTAGTTTTTAGTATTTGTAGGAAGTGTTCGGTGGTTTTTATAGATTTCTAAATTTTTCAAAAGTACTTATAATGGACGCAATGATGTGATACATCGATTGTGTATTATACTCGAGGTCTATAGGATGACATTTATGCACGAATGTACGTGGTGCGATGATCGTAATCGCACAATATCCCTCAGGCGTTTTCGTTGACGGGATTAGGAGACGTAATCCGCTGGTTATACGCCCATTAGCACGACGATCCCAAGCGAGAGATGTTAGATTTTTGTCGCGACGCGAATAGGCGTGAATGAATACAGGTAGTCACCAACGCTATTTTATACTACTTGCCATCGAGGTGAAAAATAATATACACAGTACTCTCTAAAACCCAAAAATATGGCCGTCACATGTCGCTGACCATCTCTGTATCTCGTCACCCGCCATCAGAGATTCAAGATTGCTCATTTGTCGAGCTGTTTTTGGACCTCTAGCTATATGCTTCTCGATAAGCAGGAGGGCCTTTTCCGGCTGGCAAACATGTCGAGGGGAGCTTTGAGCAGAACACCCGAGGTGTATAACAGCTTTCATTTGATGGGCAACAGTGGAGAAAAATCTCGGCATCACCGATTACACGGTTAGTTAAATCACCCTCTCTTACTAGGGTGACTAATGCACTGAGCACAACGTTTGCAGGTGTCTCAAATTAATTATTTCAATAAAAATAATCTTTTTTCAATATATTTCTAAATTTTAACCAAGTAATTAACCTCGCAAAATTTTTTTCTCCCCTTAAATATATAGATAAATAAATTTTATAATAAAATATCATAATAAAATATTTTTTATCACCTTATTAAATGTATTAAACAATTAAAATCTTTAAAAATTATAAATTTAACATTTTTCTTCACTCTTAAGATCAAACATTCTTATGAAAAAAAAATTTTTATCAGTGTTTTTAACGATAAAAAATCATTAAAATTTCAAAATTAAATTTTTTTCTTACTTGACAGCCTTCAAAATTGATAAAAAAAATTTATCGCATATTTTCAAAGGCAACTTACTGCCTGGAAAAAATTTTTTATTACCTCAGAACACATGTTGAATAATTGTAGTGATGAGGTAAAAAAATTGAAGATTTTTTTCCCTGCAGTTTGTATATATACACAGACGCAGTTTTCCAGTTAAATTATTGCACAGTTTTTTTTTTTCTACACCAATAAATAACATTCGGGCTGCAGGTAGAATAATGGTTTAATAAAAAAAAATGAAAGTAAAAAATAGCAGAGGAGCGTGGACGACATCTAAGATTTATGACGACGGCTAATTATTATCGAGGGAAGCTATGCGCCAACATGTGTCACCGCAAGGCCGCAACCCTTACATCTAGTCACCTCGGACAAGACAGATGCTGCGAGGCAGACCGGGAGCATCCGACTCGCCAATTATCACACGATTTCTGATTGATATGTATCTATATTTGCAGACGAGGGTCGCGCGCACCGCTACACACTGGCTTAGGTTACTCGTTATAGGCTGCGATACTGCGATATATATATGTCTACCGGATGTTCCGTGGCCTTAGAGATATTTCCCCAGCTTGATCACGGGCCTATCGACTGGATTCATCAAAATTTTCACCCTTAAAAATCCGCTTTTCACTCGGAAACAATTTTCCCTGTCAAACACAACTGTTTTCTCCTTTGCCTTTTTTTTCTTTATATTCCATAAAAAATTTTCTGAGAGTCAAATTATGTTTGTTTGGTTGTACAGAGTTTTGCACTTTTAATTGCTCACGCTGCAATTCATTCTTTTCATTAAAACTGGAATGTCCTATTGGGGATTTTTTTTTTATTCTCAAATATCTCAGAAACTAATGACTTGACGATATTTTTTCATAGAATCTTTTTTGTAGCCAATAAAATTATCTATAAAAAAGGTTCAGGATAAAAATTTGATATTGTTAATAATAAGCAAGATATTTGAATAATAAAAAATTTTAAAAAAAGAAAAAAGTGTTTTTTTTTGAAGGTTTTTTTTTCGGATGAATAAGTTTTTTTTTTCGGTCGGATTTTTTTTTTATCTGTTGAAACTTGATTAAAAAAATTGTCCTGACACTCATTTTTATCAATGGCGATTCCGTGTCAGGTGAGTTTGGTGGGAAAATGTCGGTCGACTCGCAACAGATCAAATTTCTGCTGACAGTTGCGACTTATTCTTTCACTGAGTGCTCGACAATTTATCTTTGCGTCTTGCACGCATCTCGACGGCACTTTTCCCGACTCTGGAGGTGTCTGAGACGAAAAAAAAAAAAGCGAGTTGTCGCCGCAGTGTATTTCATTTCGGCCGGCGGCAATATGTTCCGGATTCTCGATAATAATGACAGCGTGAAGCATTAAGAGGCGTAACAATGCAAGCTCGACACTTGAATGCTTGTCGCCAGGCATCTCTCTGTTGCCCCCCTGAATGAAAAGAGCATCTGAACGCGCAGCGACCACGGACGCTGCTATTATGAACTCTCCCTTTTGCAATTCTGTTGCTATACATTCAGCTTTGATCTGAATTTTCCAATTTCCATTTGCTCATTGCTTCGCGGTGTATTATAGAGGTACGCGAAATCCGTGGAATTAAGTCGCTACAGAGGTTTTTTTTGTTGGAGAAAAAATTTTATGCGCTTCTTATCAGTGTGAAAGAGTGCCGACGGTGCTACCGGAGACTGTGGGAATATTAAACTCAATTATACGGCTCTCAGACGTATTTATATAGTGCTCCTAGAATCTCAGTACATCCTCCTGTGTAATTCTATATCTGTGTGATATGCGCTAGGCCGCAATTTGGCTTGAATAGCGCAAGTTGGAGGAGTCTGGTGTGAAGTAAAAAATTGAAAAAGATTTTTTTTCCAAGATTTAGATTTTTTTATCTCTTACCGAAGGGAAAAAAATTTTTTTAAAGAATATTTAAGATCTTTCCTAGAGATTTAAACACTCAAAATGACCATTCCAATGACTGGGTTGATGCTTTTTGTATGTTGAAATTTTTTTTCGTACGATAAAAAAATTTTTAGAAGTAAAATGGATTTTTAATGTGTAAAATGACCGATTATGTTTTATCTACAATCAATTTTAGTTTATTTAAAAAATTTTATTCTACTTATATAATTTTCTTTTAAATTGAGTTCTTGTATAATAAAAGAAAAAAATTTTTAATCTATAGTAAAAAAAACTTCTAATCATAAATAATTCAACATCACTCGAAAATTTTGACAAAAAAATTTTTCCGAATTTTCCACGAAAAATCTTGTAGTAAAAAAATTCATCAAATGACTCCTTAAACTTACATTTATTTAATTAAAAAAATGAAACTATATTTCGAGAAATTAAACTAGCTAATTTTTTTTCAAATTCTCATTCACACGGTATGAGAATTTGAAAAAAAAAAAAAAGTTTATTACCCAAGTCCTTGACGCCTCGAGAGGGATGAAGCACGCACTTACCAGTGCATGATGGACATCCTGTCAAAATACAAGTATTCAACCTAGGTGCTATATTCATTATTTCCAGATTTAGTGAGGTGGCACCCCAGGTAGATCGCATTGTGTTGCGAGGCGGGAAAAAACCGCATAGCACGTTCCAGATGCACTTCAACACCCAAAGCGTAAAATTCTCCTATATAATATCCACCTCTAACTCTGCTGTCAAAAAACCACTACCGTCCTCAAATTTTCATTTCAAAATGAAAATCTATCATTAAACAGCGCTACATAAAACGCCCATCAGTAGCAACATCAATAATTATACCATGAGCCATTAATAAATTTAATTAATAATGTGCTCTACCGTTGCAACGATGATAATCAGCGAACAAAACGCCAGGTTTACACACAGTGTATATAAACTATCGCGCATACGTCCGCGATAATTGAATGTAATTGGTTGCGTTTGATGACAGATGTAGGCCCCCCTCGAGTGGCAGTATAACGCCAGGAGGGGGTGGCCTATAATTTATAAACTAGGGGGCTGTTTTGGGGGTAATTGCGGATAACGATGGGGCGTTGCGGATAACAAGCCGACATGGGAGTCACGGGACACCACTGCTACTCTCTCTCGCACACTTCACGCGCTGTAACGTGCGCTATAACCTTAAAGGCTAGTTATATGAGAGCATCACACCAACCTACATGTTACAGCGGCTCATGTGCGCGTGGTAAGTTATACGCCTTGTCTTGATACACCCTCGGGGTGACAAAAACGCGTGGGGAAACATATATTTTTTATACTGTCTCTAATCTGTCCGAGAAATCTTCCCCAATAATAATAATTCTCACTTGACAAATTGTTTTTTCCATTTTCTACAGTTGTAAAAATTTTTCAGTTTGAAGATAGTATGATGATTTTTTTTTTTTCGACTCTATATAGGGTGAAAAAACAGCAAAATGAACATCTCGGATTTCTTATAAGAAACGAATTATCGCGCAGCGCTCTGAACGTGTATATCGGAGCAGAGATATTATGGCGAGCGGATTATAAAGATGAAAAAGAGGAGGAAAAAGTGAATTCTTTCTGCGCTTTTGGAGAAATATCCGCCTTGCGCGACAAATGGCCGCTGGGGTTACAATACGCGATTTGTCGACGTGTTTCTTTTGTCGTCGAAATTTCAATGGGCATTACGACAATAAGCCATTGACAATGTATATAGGTACACGCGTTGCGCAAAGGGGATACCACTCCGCACGGGGTATAAACCCGCTTGACTGTACTTTTCACGCCCTTATGTATATATATACCATGTTCCATTGCGTGTACTCGATGATTCCTGCATTTTTGCGCCGCCCTGTCTTCTCTTATACTTCCTTTTGCCAGGTACTTTTAGCATCTGTTCGCCTGTACACTTCGGCAAATGGAAAATAATTTGGAGTGCACACTATATACTTTTGGCGGGCGAGGTCATCCAGGGGGAGAAAAAACGAAGAAGTATAGTCATTTTTGGTGGATTTTGACATTTCCACGTGCCTTTCAATGGGAAGATATTCATGGATTTTGGTTTTTTATACGCCATTCGATGTGTTTTTACCTCCTCAATACGCTATAGGCATTTTATATCATTCGTATTTAACGAATTATCGATGGAAAACTAAAAAAAAAATCACGAAAACAGCAAAGTATCCAAGAGATAATTGAAAAAAAAATTTTTTTCACCTCAAAACATTTCAAAATTTCGTCTCAATTGTTATTATAGTGTTTAATAGATTAAACCCATAAAATCGTATATAGATAAAAAAAATGATTCAATAATGTAAAAACAGCAAATCGAAAAAACTTCGTATAACAGCCTTTATTTTTTTAAATATTGGAAATAATAATTATCATTAACTTCAATTACATACGTCATATCATTTCCTTTTGCATCTGATTATTTGTAACTGTATCTATATAATTTTTTTCTTCAACTTTTGCACACCCAATATATATATCATATACAGTGGTATATATATACTGCTATAATGTGCTTCAAAATTACGATAGTTAACAAATATAATACGCGATGTCAAAACTGTAGACAACTATTTTATATAATATATATTTTTTTCATTATATAATCTCTTGTTTTGTTTTTTTTTTTTCATACACTTTAAATTTTTTTTTAAAGACACGTGTTTCTATGTACGCGGCTTAAACATAAACATAATTGATATATTCTGACATCAGATATTTCAACAATTATATCGCAAGCAATAAATATAGAATGTGAACTTTGTTTATTAATATTAATTAATTATATACGTATTCACGATTTTTTTTTTTCATTCTAAATGTATCTGTAATCAATCGTCATAAAACATGCTTTGATGCCACAATATTTACATATTTCATTTGCATAATTTTTTTTTTTCTCCCTTTTGCATTTGCTCTGCTGTAATATTTACTTGGAAGACAGAGGTTTATACCATATTATTATTATATTTATATATGCATACAATTAAGTGAGAGAATTTTTTTTTCATCATGATGTATATGTACATTTACACTTAGAATTGACAAAATATTCACATACACACTTGAATTACACATATACAGTGATGTAATAAAATAATAATCAAAAGTCAATAGAAGAAAGCAGAAGATTTCTTAAATGTATATTTATCGTATATCATGGCGTAAAAAAACAACAATTTTTTATTTTTCACATCTTATAACAAACAATCATAATTTATCATATTTTAAGAGTCCTCTTAAAAAATCAACCCAATACAAGAATATTTTTAAAAGTCATTAAAAAAATTTTAAATCCACAAAAATGCTTAAAATATGTAGAAAAAAATTTTTTTTTCTGTCATAATAATTTTTTTCTAACGCAAAATACCTCTGAAAATAAAACATATAAACAAATGCAACATTTTAATGTTAATAATTACAAAAGATTGTGTGAAAAAAGCAAAAAAAAAAAATTGTTTAAAATCACATTTTGACCATTAAAATATGATAAACTATATTTTTTTCCGATATGAGACCAAAAAAAAAAACAAAAAAAGTCGATTTTTTTATTACACCACGCTATAATATTTAATCGATATATTAAGTCCCTTTGATTTTTCTTGTAATAATCACGATTATTGACTGTTAAAAATTGAAATATATTCCCCTAGGAATATTAAGATTGCGAAAAACATTGTATATATTTATTAAATACATATATAATTGACTAGAATGAGTGAAGAATTGACGAGCACGAGGAAAAAAAAAATTTTTTGTAATTACTCGAGTGGATTAAATATTGCAAAATCCCTTGAGAATTACTTGTAGGCAATGTCACGAGCAGCGTTGATGATTTCACATGTGAAATTAACCACGTTAAAACTATATATATATTTTTTTTATCATACTTGTAACTACGTTACACCAGCAATGACACTAAATCTCATTGTAAAAGCTAAATACTCTTGGATTATAATACCAGAGAGTGTCTTAAATCTATTTTAGCTGCCGAGATGGGCGATTTGAGTGGAAAAAAAAATTCCTAACAATTACAATTAATCATAATACTAATTACTCGGATGAAATCATTACTATAATGGCATGAATTAAACAGTGAAGATATGTTTTCTATAGAGACACGCATTTCTGCGCTCACACTCGAGACATTTATCGATACAACCATGAGAGTTTGCGATTTGATCTTTTTTTTTTTTTTACTTGAAATGATAACTCCTCATTTTGTTATAGATTAATTATTAATCAAGTAGTGATTGATAGCAATCACATGCTAAATCTGTGGATTTCAAAAATAATTCTATTATTTTTAATAAAATAACTAAAAAACTTCAGGCAATTCCAAAGTCCTCAAAGAAAGACGCACATCATCGATATAACTATTACAGGGTCATACATTTTTGTGAATATCTTGAAAACTACAGCCTTGACAAAATTTTTTATAGATACCTTTTTTATAGATCGTTATTTTTTCTATAAAAAAGGTTATATACAAAAAAGTTGTTTGACCCTTAGTTTTCGAGATATTTGGAAAAATGTAACGTTCATTGCTGTGGTTCCATTTGTGTCAATTAATTCGATAAAAATAATGAAAGTTTTTTTTTTTTCAAGATTTAACTGAGATATATTGTTAATCAAGTCTGACGATATTTATGCATGTAAAACTTTGTGCTAAGGACTATGCCTTTAGGAAATAAAATCATTATTCTCGATAACTTACATATTTATTTAATTATTTTGGTTTTGTCGTTCTCAGCAGGCAGACACACATGGTTTACTCCATTGTGTCGTACTTGACCTTCTTTACTTTGAAGTACCGCCAGCCTGCGTAGCCGCTAATGGTCAGCAGTACAGCAGCAGCGAGGGTTGATCCAACAGCCAGAGGCGCAGTCTCGTCTCGACCCGCTCGGGCACTCAGTGATTTACATGAGAATTCAGCGGCAAAATGATTGCTCTTGTATTTAAAAGGCTGTAATTTCAGGTCCCTATAGCGAAAAAAAAATTGAAAAATTAATTTTTATATACTTGAAAAATTTACACAGAGACACAAACCTGAGTAGGAGAACTGCGTTATTTTTTCCATCGGTCAGAGGAACACTAACTTCATCCTCACAAACATATGACTTGCCTACGGGAGTCGGGAAAAGCGTAGAACTGTGCTTTATCATCGAAGTAGTCAGCCTAATGGTTTTGTCTGTAAAAAAAAATTTTTTAAGTAAAAAATTCACAAAAGAAAAAAATTAATTAAACAACATTTGAGGTGGTAATTGATTAAAAATAACGATTTTTTAAAAAATTGACAAATAGTGCATTAACAATAAGTTTTGTCACGTTTGGCGTAAGAAAAAAAATTTTTATTTTCTGTCAAATTTTCAAACTGAGAAATCTTGCAGTTTTCGTGACTTTTTTGGTTTTTTGTTAATAACATGATAACCAAGCGAGATAATGACAAATGTTGTAAGAGTTGATTCATAAGAATTTTAATTTCCTACAAAAAATGTTGAATACATTTTTTTGAAATTTTGCATTTTTTTCGAGATATTTCGAAAAATAAGAATTTTCAAAAAACGATGATATCTCAAAAAATATGGGAGTAGGGAAAAAATTTATCTAAAGTTTTTTGTAGATAATTGCACCCTCAATTATTTGTTTCTTATAATATTTTTCATTATCTTGTTAATTTACCGAGTTATCGCAAAAAAACTAAAAAAATCACTAAAACTGCGAAATTTCCAAAGGGGGTAGCCTTGCAAAATTTTTCAAAAAAAAAATTTTTTTTCTTCATCTCAACTAAACTTCCTTTAACTCATCTTAGATACAGATAAGACATTTTGTAGAAAAATACCATATAATATTATTGTTATATGAAAAATAATTATATATTCTTCTTTTTTGAAAAATCTCAAAAACCATGAGGTTTATCGAAATTTTTGAAAAGACCTTTTTTAAAGCCAAAATAATGATCTACAAAAAAGGTTTCTAATAAAAATTCCGTAACTTTGATTATTTTCGAGATATACAGGAAAGAAAATGATCATCTGATATGTCTGACCACATACAACCGATATTGGCTGTAACTACTGCCACTGCACGCCACCCCTTCCCATCCAATCAAAATGTAATACCGAAAAATCTGCCTCAAATCATATTACCAAATTTTTTTACACTTAGAAAAATCTTCTAAAAAATAAAAAAAAACTCAACCAAAATTTTTAATCATCGAAAAGACTTACTTGGTTGATCAATGTGTTGAAAGTGACGATCACTAGAGTTATAAGTCAATTCAATCTTGTCAACATACCATCTCTCACCTCCCGGAGTCTGAAAAAAAATTTTCCAAATTATTTAAAACAATTAAAAAAATTTTAATCCAATCATAAAACCACTTCAAGCTTCAAAAAATTTATCAAAATAAAAAAAAAACATAAATAAACCTTTGTTCTACGAAGAAATAACCATAAATACTTAATAGAGATTCTTGAAAAATCTAAAAAAAAAATCAAAAGCTCAAAAAAACAAGTGATATAATACAAAAAATTACTTTGGCAAAGCTCCAGGATAAAACAAAGGCTTTCCACTTGAGTGACATAGTGACAAAATTTTCTTCATCGCAATTTCCAGTAACAGTTGCATCACTGGGAACATATATATTGGCTTCGAGTTCTTCGCCGAGTATCGTGCGAAATTTAACAACTATGAGCGCATCAACTTGAAGAAGAATACACGCCTGGCCATTGATACCATCCAAACGATACAGTGGCTGCTCTGCATTTATAATTCTGCCAGTTGTAGTAGTAGTAATCGGTGAGCTTGTTGACGTGTCTGGAGTAACTGTCTTAGATAAAACATTGCCGCTGACTTGCTGCAACAAAAAGGTTATCATAAAAGTGTCTTAAACGATAACAAAATACAAAATAACTAAGTCAGGGGGTCGTGGTGTATAAAAATAGCTTTAATAACTGTGCACGTAAAGGCAAAAATTACACTCCAGGGAGCAACAGGCGTCTTATACACATTCTCAGGCTGTAATTTTGTCATTATAACTGTAAAACTAATTTTTTTCAACCCTCTGCGCAAATATGTCAAACAAGATGACTAAAAACTGATAAAAAAAAAATTTTCTCCTCTCAAAATTTAGATTTTTCTCGAGAAAAACATCAAAATGTCAAATGGGGTATAATTTTTTTTATATATTGAGTTAAATAAATGAAAGGTGCAGCGTAGGTGCTTCCACCCACATCATCATGTAAATTCGAATGACTAAGGCTTGGGTTTTAATGGCGAGTATTCCCTAAGTAGAATCAAGTCCTTCGAAATACCATCAGTGTGATTATACGCCTACAGTGTTGGCGCACGGGGTTAAAGTAATTTATTTTACCGCAGGATTGAAATAAACTTAATATTTGTTCGGCTAATAGCGCAACTAAACACCTAAAATCACGCCAACTAAATAAAATCGATTAAACTTTATAAATTGAATATTTTAAATGGAAATATTCGACGATTTAATAGTGAAAAAATTAGTTTGACATACTTAACTTGAATTAAAAAATTTTTTTTCTTGTATTTTGGATTATTTTTAATTGAAAATATTTTTTTTAAGGAGTTTAAGCTTACCAGTGACAGTGGTTTGTGAGTAGGGAACTCGACGATGGTTTTAATGGGTCTGATGGTTGTATAAACTTGATCTAAGACCTTCCGAGGCTGAGCAGGTGTAGTGGGAACACTGAAGGCCGTAGAGAGAAGACACCCTGTGAAATTAATCATTATTAAAGCATTATTCGACATTTTCTTATAAAATTTTCTCGCGACAATTGTGAAAACTGTGTTAGATTAAATAGATTAAATTGAAAAAGAGGAATAATTGTGCTACTTACAGAGAAGAAGACATTCTCTGGTGAAGAAATAGTGCACCATTTTGTCGTTGTTCAACGCCAATTTTCGACAATTAATATAAGTAATATGTGTAGATTTTTTTTCACACGTCAAGTGTGACAGACGACTGTGTTTCTGCACTCAAAGTGGCGAGAAGGAAGAGTCGAAACTGTGGAGACGATCAATAGGTTGGGGTGTTAGCATGCGCTACATCTAGCGCTTGCGTTTTAGCTTTGCAGAGGAATATATATGTGGTTCGAATTTTATTATATTCCATTTGAGCGATCATTTTTTAAATATTAAAAAGGGAAAAAAATTAATTCAACACAAAAATCTCGATTTTTTTATTTTTTAATTCGGTAAATTGCTGAAGAACTGGGCCTGGAATTTTGGTAGTTATTTGAATTTGTATGGCTGTGCCGCCATCTCACGAGAAACTAGTACATTAACAAAGAAGAAATCTACGTTGGTGAACTTCAGTTAAATGTTTAAACTCTGTTTGAAGCTATTTCTTAAATATTTTGAATTTTTCAATCACAAAAACAACCCAAAATATGGTTTTTTTTTCAGAGGCCCAAACGTAATTTGATGATTTTAAACTGACAAACCTTTATTTGAAGATAAAAAAAAATTTTTTCAATATATTTTAATGTCTTATTCTTTGTTTTTTTTCTTTATTAGGGGGTGATACTGTGTGAAATTAAATTTTTATAATTTTTTTATAATTCAAAAATTGTTGGTCAACACGAAAACACTCAGTAAAAAGTATTTTAAAAACACTGAACAACCGTAGATTCATGTGAAATTTCAATTTACTAGTATGACTGCTACTTTGCCGACGGCAATCAGTGCTAAAATTTGTCTTAAAAAATAACTACACAATATTCCTCAAGATATTTCAAACTTTTATTTCATTTTTTCCCATTTTTTTTTAAATCATAAAATAGTTATTTATGTATATTTCAATTATGCATTATATTTAAAGGAGTGAAATAAATAAAAATTGACAATTTTTTTTTTTTTATGGATTGTTATTTTTTTTTTGGTACTAAAAAAGATTTTGTTAAAATACATAAATCACATGACAATATTAACTTATTATACTTAAATAAAATGAAATTTTAAGGATAATACTATTCTAAAAAAAAATCGTTTTTAAAATTCAATTCAATAAGAAAGAAAATTTTACAACATAAACTTATTTTTTTAAAAATATATCTACACTGATACTTATAAAAAAACTATTTTTACAGTTAATACTAGTTTGAAAAAAAAATTTTGTATTGTTTTTCTGTTATTAATTAAAATAAAATTTAACATTAAAACACTCACATGTGTGATTTGTGTAAAATTATTAACTATGCAAATTTAAATTTAGACTCTTTGACTACTTAACTTTTTGCATTAAATTTTTTTTAAGAGATTTCAAACTTCGCTGAATATATGAATAATTGTTTCTCCTTGTATAGCGAGCTTTTTTCTATTTAACTGTGCGTAAAATTTGTGTACTAGGATTTTATATTACTAATGATTGTGATTCGAAGCATCTAGCAGACTTTATTTCATCTCTTTCCCATTAATATTCTCATTTATTGCTGAAAAATTGCTGTTTTTTCACGGAATTGCGCACGTCGAGCCGCTTTTTCTTTCTCTTCTCGCTTGCGCTCCTCTTGCTCCATTCGAATTTCATCCTCAAATTTACTTGTTTTGCGCAGTTGTTCAATCTAAAACAAAAAAAAAAACGATATTAAATATTATACTCAATTTTATCGGGTTTAGTAAAGGGTTATACCCAGTTGTAAGCCTGGAAACGACGATTTTTTTCATCAATTTTTTCTAAAAAGTTATTTTATTTTAGAAAAACAAAGAGTATTCTTGTTTATAGTGTAAATGTCCATGTTCACAAAGACATTAATAATTTGCATAAATATTGAACTAGTGTGCTTCTGCAGACAATTTGAATTATCAGAAATTAAAAAAATTGGTTAGATTCTTTTAGTAGATAAATAAATCTAGGTATTAATTCAAAGAAATAGTTAAAATTTAAATTTTTCACAAAAATGAAGACTATTTAAAGACAAAATTTGGATTTTCAACCGAAATTACCGTGAAAAATTGTTTTAAAAAAATAGAAATACATATCGGAAATTTTATTTCATAAACTAATACCTGAGAAATATATCTGAGAAAGTTGTGTTAAAATTTCAGATCGATCGGTTCAACCGATATTAATAAATCGTGGTCATCGACTTTAAAAACGTATTAAAAAAAAAAATGATTTTTTTGACAATTTCAACCGGATTTAACTCCTTAAATGATCAGAAAAAAATCGTACTTTCAATTTTATGAGTGAAAATAAATTATTTGATCATTTATACCTTAGCTTCAAAGAAATTTTTGGCTCCGGTAACTCCAACTTCATCGACGTTGACCTCTGTGAGTCTTGCAAGCTGTCCAAGACCGGAATCCTGTTCTAACTCTCCTGCTCGAGCCTTTCGATAGATCAGAAGAAACTGCAAAGAATTATCATAAAAAATAACAAATCCAGAAATTTATTATAAATATTTCCTCATATAAGAAGTAATATCGTAAATAATAATTACAACTAGGCATAAAAAAAACTGACAGTTATAAAAAAAGTGCCTGTCATCGATTATATACATGTGTCAAGTAAATTTTCGACAAGTAAGCATTTTTTTTTTTTATTGTACAAGGATGCACGCTTACCTCGCGGAAAGAAACACGACCGTCATCATCTTCATCCACTTCCTTTATCATTGCTTTCAGGCCCAAGTGAGTTTGTGGTGCTCCCAACACCTCCATCATTCGCTTGAATTCCGCCAGATCCAGAAACCCGTCACGGCCATCATCAAATCTGAAATAAAGAAACCTCAGTATTTTTCTACATAAATGGAAAAAAAAATCTAAATAAAAATTCAACACATCGATTCTAGCCATTTTCTGCTATATTTCCACGGTTAGTTTAACTGGTTATAGATAAAATTATTGTTTTTATGACTTTTTGTACATTTACTAACCCGAAGCAACCGTTAGTATTTTATTTTAAAAAAATTCTTGATAAAAAAAATTCCACGACACAAAAAAAAAATTTTTCTACAACATTATTTACAGTTTACACTTTTTTAGATATTCTTTTATAGATGTAAAATGTTTATTATTCGTCAAAACCAATTTTTAAAATATTTTACTATTTTTAAATTAATTTAGAACCCCTAAACAACGTAAAATGTAGTGACGTGTTGATAAACGAGAAAATTAAACCAATTACATTGAGTAAATTGATTATAATTTCATAGAATATAAATAGCCACTATTTCCATCGCATTTTCGAGGGGTTTCTACCCTTAGAAGAGCCTTGAAAAATTTTCCGTTAGTCCCCACCACGGTTTTTGTCGTTTCAAGGACAAAACTTCCATTCAGCTGTTCACATTGTGCTCAAATTTCATTCAAACTAGTCTAAACTGATTCTTAAAAAAATTTTCAATCCTAAAAAAAATTTTTTAATGAAGAAAAAAATCAAAGAATTGTTGTTAAATTATCAAAAATTCAATTTAAAAAGTAATAAATATCTAGAAAAATATTTTTTCTATTTTTTTATAATAATTTTTTTATAAGAAATAAGAAAATACAAATGATTTAGCAGTAGTGGTATATTTTTCTCTCTAATTAGCGATCATATTTATTACCAATATTAAACAATAGAGAGTAGTGCCACAATACCAACTGCACTAAGCTTGATTGATGTAAAATTGCATAACTAGTGATTGTACTGCCATTTCAGAACAGAAATAAACAGAGAAAAAACTTTCTCAAGCGACTGATCTTGCGCTGGAAAATGATGAAATGACGAAATCATATAATGCAGTATAGCTCTATACTTTGAGTACATATCCTTCTCAAATATTTCGCAATATTTCTCGTGCACTGGAAACAGTCAGTCAGCTGTCGTGTGTTGGTAAAACGGAGAATTGTCGCTTGAAAACTGGTAGTAACAGTACTCGATTGCTCAAGAAGAAATTCAATAGACCTTATTATACAAGGAGAAAAATAAAAAAAATTTGTTAAACCAAAGAAATAAAATCTGCGTGAAATTCTAGAATCACAAGTGCAATAAACCTACAGGAAATACATGGGTATATATGTATATATAAAAATAGTTTAAACTTCTTGCATGACTGATAAGTCGCATAATTTCGAAAAAAAGAAAAAATTTCAAGTAACTCACGCGCAGAGTGCAGGAGTACTTTCTTATTGCGGGAACATTTAATATTCTGCTTATACGAGTCACGCACAAAACCAGTTGCGTCTGTTGAGAATTTTTAAACAGCACAAGTGTGCACATTTGTAAATCATGTGTATAGTTATTCTTGGCTTACACCTCTGGCTTGTCGGGTCACAATTTTTCTCGATCATCGTAATGAATCAAGAGAGACATTCGGAAAAACTGGCAATTATATGACAGTGTGGCCTAGAGGTTCAATCAAGCAGAGAAAACGTGCTGATGGTAAAAACGAAATATAGCTCGCAGCTATTTCTTCTTTTTCTACTAGTGGACACTAGTAAATTGAAGAAAAAAAAAAAGAATTCAAGACATTAATCATCCAATGAGACCTACATTTACTATTTTATTTTTTTACTATCTATTTTAACGGTATTGTATAACTGTCTAACATATCCAACTAATTATTATTTACATTAAAAAAAATTATATTGGCATAATTAGAAATATTTTTTTTAAAAAATCATAAAAAAATCTTTATATTTGCGAGATAAAAAATGTATATGGCTTTTATACGAATTTTCTGAACGATATTGATAATTTTAACAATTGAATAAAAGTCGAAAAAATTTTAATACATATGTGTAAAAATTTTTGAGATTAAAAATGAGCTATTTTGGTCGTTACAAATTAAACAAAGCGAGTAAAAATTGAAATATGATTGATACGAACTTTCGAAGGGTTTTTAGAAGTGATTTCCGGTCGGTACAAATAGTTATCACCCTTTCAACCCCACGATGCACCATTATCTCTCTCTTTAGAGCTGTCCTGATCGGCTATTTTGATTTTTAAAATACAACCGAGCGAGTACAAATGAAAATAGAGGTGGTACGACCTTGCGGGGGGTGTGTGGAAGTAATTTCCGGTCGGTACAAATATTGAGCACCCCTTCAACCCTGCGATGCACCATTATCTCTTCCTGGAGCTGCCTTGACCGATTATTGTGATTTTAAAAAATACAACCACGCGAGTAAAAATAAAAATAGAGGTGGTACGACCTTGCGGGGGGTGTGTGGAAGTAATTTCCGGTCGGTAAAAATATTTAGCACCTTGTTATCGCCGCGATGCAATGTTATCTCTCCCCGGAGCTGTCCTGAGCGGGTATTTTTGTCAGTAAAAATTCAACAAAACGAGTACAAATTAAAATATAATCGGTACCAAACTTTCTGGAGAGAGTTCAATATACGTTAAAAACTATGGATCATTATAAAAAAAAATGATGAATTATATCGTTTTTTTATAATTGATTAATTAATAAAATTACACGCATGCAAATTTATTATATCGTGTATAGAATTTAATTTTTCCACGAAAGGTAAAATCTGCGCGTTAGAAAATTAGCTGAGACAAAAGTGGAGATAAATGACGTGATGTGGCAAAGTTAACTGCATATATACACGTGATAGAAAGGTCGAGTATCAGCAGTGCGAGGGCAAAAGATATGCGTAATATAAAGTGAGAAGAAACGATCGATAAAGCCTTGAGAGCCTTGAAATACCATCGCGTGCATTGATTTTCCTTTTATTCTTGGCATGCATACAGGAAATTTAACGGCAAGTTTTATAAGAACAGGTTGAAAACGTTCATTAAATACTAAAATAACATGTTTCTCACCATTGATATTCATAATTATTTCAACTTCATGTTCAATATCCAACTAATTTTAAATCAAAAAAAATTGTATTAATTTTTGTTTTTATTGAAAAATTATTTTTCAAATAAATTACCAATTATAAAATGGCCCTATGAACTTTACATGAGAAGGTCAGGCTGGTTATGCAAGTGATTGTTGGAAAGTTTACAATGTACAACCGCGTCTTCTGCAGAGATTGCACTTAGAATCGAAGTCAACTGCCTTTTAGAACTCGGTCAAGGTAATTCTATCGCGATATTTTTCTCATTCTAGTCATGCTTTAACTAATCACACACAAACCTTACCCAATTTTTTTACTAAAAAACGTTTTTTTTCACTTATATAAAACCACTAGAATAAAATGATGAAATAGTATGATTTTTTAATTTCTTCAATATCTCAAAAACGAAGGGATTTACAAAAATTTTACACGAAATCTTTTTTATAGCTCTTAAAATTCCCTACAAAAAATGTTTTATACAATTATTTCATATCATTAATAATTTCCGAGATATTTGGAAAAAACAAAAATTTTACTGATTTTTTTCGTGTTTATAAAATACAGTTATTTCTTGATGATCAGTATTTTCATGGTTTAGCATTGTAAATGAGTGATAAAAAATAAAAGTAGATTTGTATCTTTGTTCTTATTCACAGCGTTGGAAAATGAGAATAAAAAAAATTAATTATCCACGTAATTATAATATTGTAACACTTGAAACAAAGCTTGAATATTTATTTAATTTAATTATTGTTTTTTCTGTTGTACTTATAATCATGCATAATGGCCGAGTAATTGATTCCAACCACTTAAAAAATTTCACCGACGAAAGTGAAACCTGGGTAGGTAATTATTTCCGTCATGACGTGAATAACGACACGTTATTAGCCAAGAAATTACTTTTAATATGCATTCATTAAATCATATGCATTGAGCATAAACTTGTATTCGGGGTTTTAATATACGCTTCTTTAAAATTATATTGGCCGCGCGCCAATATATGGATTATTGGTGAAATATACTATTTGAGCGGACAATAGTGTTTTAATGTGTCCAATATTGAATATTGGACATAACTCAAATATCATACATGAAATAGATGAATTGTTTTGTTCAGTTTTGACCCAAATTCTACATAAAATATCGCTTTTCAATATTCTTAATAACGTATAAAATTGTTGTAAAAAATTTTATCATTGAAAAAAAATATATATATTAAATAAAAAACTTTTAGATATTTTTTATAAAATATATTTTATCCAGTATTTCCTCGTAATTCGATAAAATATCGTTTTTCAATATTTTTAGTCCCATTATAAAATTGTTAAAAAAAAATTTTATCATCGAAAAAAAATAACGATCATTAAAAAAAAAACTTAGAGATATTTTTATCTAAAAAAAAATTTTTTAGATAAAAAAAATCATTAAAAAAAGTTCATATAAAAGAAAAAAACAATTTAACCTTTTCTAAAATCAAATAAACTGTTAAAAACTACAAAATTTAATAGTTTGACTGTAAAAGTAGTTAAAAAATTTTTGAATTAATTTTTTCTCATAAAAATACAACTATTTATTCAGGTAAAACTGCGAAATAAATTTTTTTTTAATTTTCAAACAAGATAAAAGCTCAAAATCGAAGCGAAAAAATAATTTAAAAAAATTATTTCTCTCTCATAACCCTAATAAAGGAAAAAAAATACTGTTTTTAAATATTTTCTCAACAAAAAACTCTAATAAACCAGATAAAAGCTCAAAAATAATTTAAAAAGGATTAATTCTCCCTAGTAACCTCTATAAAACAATTTTAATTTAAAAAAAAAATAGTCTCAAGTGCTCAGGGGAAAGTATCGAGTTAAATTACAAAGCGTACACATTTTTTATACAGTTGATAATAAAGGTTTTCTCTCTTGCAAGTTGAATTGACACTCGCATTTCGCTGAATTGTCAGAGCAATGTACTCGAGAAATTTAACAATCTAAGCAAAACCAAGAAAACATTAAAATTCCATATTTCCAATTATAAAAAAAAAAATTATTCCATAAAAATTTTCATAAAACAAACAGTGACAGAATTTATGAACAATTTTCTCACGATTTTCGCTTTTTTTTTTATGGGCATAACACTTTGTCACGCCATTTTACGTTCATAGCCTTGTACCGTTTGACAATAAACATTCTCATTATCGTCAGTAATCTCTGACAAACGGAAAAATTTCCTTTTACAAAGCTACACTACGCAAAATACATCGTTTATGCACCGTTACCTTAATGGAAATGACGTGTTTCTCGTCGTGCTATTTTTTCCGGCTTGGCCACGCACTTGAATCGGTCATACTTATGATGAATGAATTCATCGAAACAATAAACAATGTCTAGAGTACACATATACATTCAACACTTTCATTTAGCTACTTGAAATACCGCAGACTTGGCCTTGGCAATTGATCGAGCATGTGGAAAGTGAAGTCGTCGTTGTCAAGACTTTCCGGATATTTATCGATTTTAATGTTGGCATTAAGTCAACAATTAAGGCAATCCATTCTAACTACCATTCAGATAATAAATAATATAATTATAAGTATTAAAAAAAATACTAAACCTTTTTTGATGTGAAAAAATGAGGATAAAAAATTTTTTTCTCATAAACTATTTTATAAAATCAATTTTATGAGACTTGAGACATATGATTGATGCATTGCAGGTAGGTATTGCCGAATTTACCTTGCGCATTGACCTTTTTATATGGCTATATAAGCAGTTTTCAAGTATACTCGTTGTCAAAGACGAAATAACCCAGGAGACTTGAATTCTTGGCAGGGGAGATTCACATGGCTATTTACAGATTATATATCTTTCTAGAATACAAATCTAATTTTTTCCTGTCAAATTAAACTAAAAACTCAGTTTTAAAAAATTCCGACCAAAATAACCACTAAGAAAAACCTAAAAACCACATTTTCTAAATTAAAAAAAAGAGCATATAAAAAATTCTGCTGTTTCAAATCAAAATAACTTCTAAACTATTAAAAATAAAAACCTTTCTCAAGAGACCTTTTTTCTAGAGAATTTTATCAACTAGAAAAAAGGTCCTTAATAAATTTTCTCCAACTCGCATCCTTATCAAGATATTATCGAATAAAGTAATTTCAATTTTTTTTCATGAATTTAAATAAAATTAAATAGTAGGAAATATTAATTAAAAATAATTTTAATTAATAAATCTATACTAGTTAAACCATTGACTATACATATGAGAAGTATAGAATAACGGTTGGCATAGATTAAAAAATCATATTTGGCACTTGTTGACATTAGTATTCCGATCAATATTCAACTGATGCATATAACGGAATTTTATAATACGTTTTAAATCAATAATTCATCGAAAAAACAGATGTGTTTGTTTAATTATCGATTAAAATTTGTTAAGGGGAATTAAATTAATTTATAAAAAAAATTAATTTGAGCCTCTGGCAGGATGATAAGTAATAAAATAAAATTTCGTGAGTTGTAAAATGACGTTAAAAAGTTGATTAGAGACTCAAAAATAGCTATAAACAATTTTTATATTTTCTAATCGAGCGAATTAGATTCAGGAAATATCACTGAGACCCTCAGTGGCCTGTCACTTAGGCTCACTATTAAATATCATATGCAACCATGATGCCAAGTAGTAAATACTACTTATATTTAATAAAACCTACTCTCAAATTTCCGGTTTAACGGCTTTTCATATTATTTCCTTGCAGTGTTTGAAATACTGCCCAATAAATAATCCCTATTAATCAACAATTAATGCAATGTAAAGCATTGAAGAGAAAAAAAAATTCTTTTTTTTTTCAATTAAAATCAATTTTCGTAAATCAAACAAAAAATAAATATCCCAAATTTTGGAACAACCGTTTAAACAATTAAATTTAAAAATAATCGATTAAAAAATAATTTTATTGATCAATTCCAAGAAATATATATCAAAATTACTTTAAAACTGATTTTAAAAAATTCTAAAAAAAATTATTAGAAAACATCTGACGATATTTAAATATTAAATAATTGTTGTAAAATTAATATTGAACTGAAAATGATTTTATTTTCAAGATTTTAATGATTTTTAGTCCATTAATTTATTATAAATTCTCTAATTTATCGAGAGAATTTTTTTTCAATAATTTAATTTATCAGTAAAAAATTAAAAATTGATTTTTTAAAAAACCTAAAAAAATTTCTAGACTAATTGAAAAATATTACACTTTATTACAGTCGATTTAAAAATTTTTTAACTGATCAGCAAGAATTTTTTTTTTTTTTTTTTTTCGATTTTATCAGTCTAATTGTAAAATACATGATTTTAAAAAAATACCCCGAAAATATAGAAATAAAATCCGATGAAAAAACCAGTTTAAATTCATTGGCATGCTTAGTTTATTAGATATCCCAAAAAATTAAATTTAATTTTAAAAAAAGCAAAGAACTGTAAAAAACCCATTCGTGAAAATCAGCCGGTTCTTCAATAAACTATACTTTAATGATACGTTTTCTTTGACTGATTCCGACTTCCGGATCTATTCCCAAACAAGTTGACAGCCCTCTGTCATATATGTTAAAATTTCTAATTTATCTCAAGGACACCCTACAATAGAAAACTATTAGATTTTCTACGTAGCCCATCTGCAAGCTAGAACACGTTTTTGTGTGTCGATCCCAGATTAGAAATAGCGAGAAAAATTCAACGGACATTATACATCAGCCCGATGTGCGATTTTCAACATTTAGAAAAAAAAAAATTATATTTTCTCTTCATGAAATCAATTTCTAATTTAATTAATCAACTATTCAAATTATTTTTGCCCATAATGTGCTACTTTCAATCAAAAAAAAAAAATCCCTGTCTGATTTACATCATGATAGCGCTGAAAAAAAAAGCAAAGAGGGGAAGCTTGATTGTAGCATTTCAATTAGACGCGACCAGGAAATATCAACTTCCCAACGAGGTTCAGGGGGCCACTGCGAGCTCTTTTTTATGCATTTTACCCACGACGGAAATCACTGTTCTAAACTGTAAACCCATAAATTAATCAGTGACTAAAAAAAAACACCTTGTGTTGGATGAAAAACAGACAGTGCAAATTGACTGCGGAAAATTACTATACTAAAGCGACACGTGGGCGTCTCTGACGAGACAGTATTAACAGGTATCAACTGCATAATATCTATTCACAAGTGTATGAAGTATAATTCAGTCAGTAAAACGATATTTGACTCTGTTAACTGCAGAATTCATGCGTCATCGCAGCATGGTAGGCTATTAATAATCAAAAACGTCAATAATTTTCAATTAAATCCGTGAAAAGTTCCTTTAAAAAAATATTTAAACCTTTAAACAAGTCAATAATGGTAAGGTTAAAAAAAAAATTTGCATGAAAACTCTTATTTACTGCCTCACGATCGCATAGCACACTTTTTTCTAATTTTTTTCGGCCTTTTTGGGCTGCCCAATGCAAATATTTTAGCCGCCTGCAGGCGGCTTCTCTAACAATACAGAGTCCAAGGCACAGGTATGTTGCACACAGAAAAACAGATCTAAACTGCGCCAAAGTTTTTTTTTAAACACATAACATAGAAAATAATATAAAAAACCGGTAAATTTAAGCACTAAATATTTTTAAAAATTAAAAACGTCTTTCTGCGATCAATATTAAATTATTAAAATGTGTAAAATTGAGTTTTAAGAATGTAATTACTCACAATCTGCAATATTGAATAAGTATTATGCTAAAAACACAGACGGACAAGAGACCTGAATGATCGAGGATATTTCTGTGCTACTGGGGGAGTTAAGTATTTGTAGAATCAGGTTGACGACCCCCACAGAGATTTAGCTCACGTGTATGTAACCAGAGATCACTGCTTTCGAGATTTATTGACCTGAATATTGTCAAGTATATGCAGGTGTTGAATGGAAGCCATTTCAATTGTACATACTGCATAGAAAATTTTTTTTTCTAATTAATCACAACCAAAAACTCGTAAAATTGACAGAAAATCTTTTAAAAAATTCAATTTTTACAAATTCTAAGCATTTAAATTTACGTAAATAATTTTTTTACAACAAAATAACCTGATAGTATACGGTAAATTAATTAAAAATTTAATTAATCCCTTAATATTTAATATTCATCGAATGCAAACAAAAATTTTCAACAACCACGATTATAAATTATACTTTTAATGATAAAAATGAACAAATCTAAAATTTTAATAGAAAAATTATAATTTCTATTACTTTAATAATGTGGTATTTATCGCAAGCAATATCTAATGGTGCAAGATAAATGGTAGGTTGGAGCATATAGCAGTCAAAGCACCGCCTGAAATTGAGGTGATACTCTTTTTATTGCAGCGTAGAATTTTTTTTTTCGTCGACAAAAATATAAAACGTATATATCTGACTTTAATTATATTAGCGTAGAATTTTTTTTTTCGTCGACAAAAATATAAAACGTATATATCTGACTTTAATTATATAAAGAATTAATTGACACGCGTGCAGTCGATAAATTAGAGGCGGTTTAAAAATACTTATAAAAAAAAATTCATGTATTGCAGGATATATGATATATAAAGAATTAATTGACACGCGTGCAGTCGATAAATTAGAGGCGGTTTAAAAATACTTATAAAAAAAAATTCATGTATTGCAGGATATATGACTACTTTTTAAGATTCACTGCATGAGATCCATATAGGCATAACACCAAGAGAAATTCTACGTGGGATGAAAATACAAAAAGAATCTCGCACATATATACTTCATCATCAGAGATGCATCGACCCGGAAGGATTGAGCACACGCGTCGGTGTTTTAATTTTATTTTAAATCAGGAGAAAGTATACATATACATATGAAAAACGAGTGCGACACGTTTCTCGATGGCATTGCGACTAATTTTTTTCTTCATTTGCTTTCGTTTTTCATTTAAAAAACTCAGAATTTCAAAAAATTAACCCCTTTTTTGAAAGACAAAAAGAAACATAAAAACTTTTGCTGTAATTTAAATCAAAATATCTTCCAAATAATTAAAGATAAAAAAATTTTTCAAGAGACCTTTTTTATAGAGAATTTTATTAACTAAAAAAAAGGTTCTCTATAAAATTCCTCTAAATCGAATTCTTATCAAGATTTTATCAAGAAAATCATTTTCTGAAATTTTTTTTCTTCTAATAAATTTAAAGAAAATCAAACACTAAGCATATTTAGGTTAAAAATAATTAAAAAAAAATCAAGTGTCTTCTAAACTCACAGCAGTCAATGCAAACAACTCAAATATCTTTTATATTACATGCGATAAAAAACTATGCAAACACAAAAAAACAGAGTCAAGAGCGCGTTATCTTTGAAATCCAGATAAAAATAATTTCTTCACTGATTTTAAAATCATTTAGACCATTAGAAATAAAATATATATTGCAGTTTTTTTTTTTTAAATAAAAACAAAACCTGTTTTTCTACGTGTGCGATCAAGGGTCGCGCGAGGACAAAGCGAATGCACACACGTGCACACATTATTGTAAGGCGCTGCGTAGCAGTTGAATTTTTTATTTTTTTCACCTGAATAAAATAGAATTTAAACGAAAAAAATATTTACCTGTTGAAAGTTGCCTCATATTGCTTGATTTCCCGCCGTGTAAATTCATGAAATTCCGTATAAACATTGACAAATTTGTACTGCTTTTTCACTTCCTTTCCCTCCTGCAAATCGTCGTTGATCTGCTGTCGCCGACTGAGGATTGTGCTTAGCTCCGAGTCAGCAGGCATTATTCCTTCCTTTTCGTTTTTTCTTTCCCGCTCAAGACCTCTAGCTTATCCCCAAGGTCGCCCAGGGAAGTCTGGAGATATAGAAGCAAAGGCTGACCTTCGCGAAACCTTTATATCGATTGTCACTGACGCACAGCTGATTTTTTCCTCCGAGTATTTTGCAATTTGCAACGATTGTGAAGCGTCTGAATTTCGAGTCAGAGGTTAGACTGATTTATCGAGTGACTTGTGTGTCATACAATTGTGTTTTTATCCCAGAAAAAGGATTTTAAAACCACATGAGCGTGTTGACGGGATGAGAATCGCGCGTGGACTAACGCTCGTCCAGCTGATGTTCCAATGCTGATCCCCAGCCGCTCCAGTTTGCGCCTGCGCATTCGTATTTTCCACTTTTCCATACGTTTGTCACTCCTAGAAGGTATAAATAATTTTTTAATTTGTACACTTGGTCATTGTATATACATTTAGAATGAGAAATAATTTTTTTTTTGGCTTTCATCAAGGTAAAACATGTTTTGTTGGTATGTGAAAGCTAGAACCAATTCGAGAAATAAAAACACATTGAACACCTTGAGATGTACACGCGTGATTCTGAAATAATTGCTATTTTATAGGACACATTTCATTATGTGAGATATAGTGTGAAAAGGCTTTTTATTGCTTTCCCGTGCATATAACGTTTCTCTTTATATCTTCTATGTCTACAATACTTGTAAAAAATACGGGAATCACAATGCTCTAATTTTTTCTACACTCTTACTAACAGAAAATCCTATTTTTTCTATTGGAAAAAAATCCCGTCACGTCAAAAGGACGTAAATGTATATCGCGTGTCTAAAATCAAAAAGACGTCACCAAAAAAGTGAAACCGCTTTAATTGCTAATATCTTAATAAGGATGCGAGTTACATAAATTTTGTCAAGGACCTTTTTTGTTGGTGATAAAATTTTCTACAAAAAAGGTATCTTGCAAAAAATTTCTATATTCAATAGTTTTAAAGATATTTCGATTTTAAATGGCAATTTTTGTATATACGTTTTTTTGGTTTTATAGTGATGCAATATGTCAATAACTCAATAAATAAGCGAGATTATGAAAAATATTATGAGATAAAAATGATAGGAATTTGAATTATCTACAAAAAATGTAGAATACATTTTTTTATTATTTTTCTTCGTTTCAGAGATATTTTGAGAATAAAAATTCTATTTTAAAAAAGCCTATAAAATTCTGTAAAAAACGAAAACTAAAAATCCAAGTCAACAGGGATTTTCCCTCGAAAAATTCGGTCAACAAAAACACTTTTTCGCAATTTTTCAACCACAAATAACAAGAATTGAGGGGAATCCCACACAATAAAAATTTTATGGGATGTAAGTTATCGTATATTTACATATAAATATCCAACTATTTTTTTTTTATAGGAATTTCCGTTGATTACACGATTGTGATAATAGCAGAAAAAAAACTAAGATTGAGCATGACTCAATGGGCGAATGTTTACAGTTAAAAATATACCTTATCACCATCAATGTGATTCATATACCAACTTCCTCGGTTAATAACTATTTTTGGAATTTCCCCATAAATTAACCGACGTGTTATAAATTTATCGCCAAATATTCTGCACAATTGTGTACAGTTGGAGCGAGGTGTATAGAATTTCAAAGGACACACGTGTGTGGGTGGTAAATTTTACTGAGATCTTTAGCAGACAGTGCATAAATTCATGTAGCCAAAGGATATTTTCAATTTTACTAACCTGTGCAAGTTGACAAGCAGTCTGGCCATAGTATAATAAAACATTTGTCAGAATGTTTTATTATATGAAAAATCAATTGTATGATTCATCGACGTGACCACTGCCCGGCAAAACACGCAACTTCAATTACGTATCAAGCAGAGGGGATCGATGATTCAATCACCCCTGTCATAAACTCTTCCAACATGTAAATCACAGGTTGCATACTCTGTATAACCGTAAAACTGGATGATTCACTTCACAAGTTCACAGTTCGAAAAACTAACTTGATAATGGAACTCGAGCCGCCATCTTGTGGCGTACACGGACACGACTGCAGCGTGAAAAAGAGAGGGATGGTAAGATGCTGCAAACTTCAGGTAGGCAGCCATTTTGGCGTCTGTGTCTATAGCAGTCGGTGTCTCTGATCTGTTTTGTGATTATTTCGCACGTTTGTCTGTGAATTTCTCAACTTTTCGAGTTGATATACCAAAGCCAACATGGCTGAATATCTAGCCTCGATTTTCGGTACTGAAAAAGACAAGTGAGTACAATAAAATAGAATTTCCCGAGCATTCTGTCGGTCATAGTTTTATTCAGGTGTGTTTTCAAGGTTATGTTGTAAACTTTTTATCAATTTTCAGAGTTAATTGCTCATTTTACTTTAAAATTGGTGCATGTCGACATGGCGATCGATGTTCCCGCATACACAACAAGCCCACATTTAGTCAGGTAATTAAAAAAAAAATCTAGGTGTTATTTTTGTGAGTTCTAATTTTTTTTTTCTATTCTAGACATGTCTCCTGCAAAATCTCTATGTTAACCCGCAGAATTCGGCAAAAAGTGCAGATGGATCTCACTGTAAGTCGAATTAAATATTTAAAATGATTTTTTCCCTCGACTTATTTGTTTATTTTTGTTTTTAGTGGTTGCCAATGTGTCTGACGAAGAAATGCAGGAGCATTACGACAATTTTTTCGAAGATGTTTTCGTAGAGTGTGAGGACAAGTACGGGGAGATTGAAGAGATGAATGTGTGCGATAATCTCGGCGATCACCTTGTAGGAAATGTCTACATAAAGTTTCGTCGAGAGGAAGACGCTGAAAAAGCCGTGAATGACTTGAACAACCGATGGTTCGGTGGCAGACCTGTCTATGCTGAGCTCTCGCCTGTAACAGACTTTCGAGAAGCTTGCTGTCGCCAATACGAAATGGGGTAAACACTTTTTTCGCTCTTTCCTCTAGCATATATTTGATTTTCTCACTAGATTTATATCCTCCTGAGATTTTACTGTATTTCTCTTTAGTCTATAGACTAGATAAAGTGATGGCAAATGTTTTTTTTATTCACAGAGAATGTACCAGATCAGGATTCTGCAACTTTATGCACCTGAAGCCGATATCCCGCGAGTTGCGTCGTTACCTTTACAGCCGGAAAAAGGGCGGAAAAACTGGAAGATCTCGGTCTCGATCACGTTCGCACGGCCGTGAGCGTCGTCGCAAATCACGCTCTCGTGAACGAAGATCGCGATCCAAAGAACGACGAAAGAACACTCGCGATGACAAGGGTCGTGATGGACGTTCTGGAAGATACTGAAACATCGTCTGAAAAATGACTTTTTTCACATAAACGCTGTATGTCTTTACCATGATCATTAAATATTCAGTTAGATATAACATCCATCGACTTATTCCAATCACGAATGTAAGAAATTTCTTTTACAATTTTGTTTTCACTGTCTGGTAATACTTTAAATTTAAGTTAGATATACAAGCGTCATGAATATCAAAGTTAATTTTCACCTCCAAATGTGGAAATAACAAATTATACTATTCTTTATATATTTCTGATTAAATAAAATCCTGTCAGTGCAGAATGAGTTTGAAATATTCAGCAAAAAGACAATTTTATTTGTATGGTGTGAAGTGGTTTTTTTTATTGTAAAAAAAAACATTTTTGCAACTAAATGCAGAAATTATAGAGCATAGGCCACACTCAGATGATTGATAATTTCTAGCAGGACCGTAAAAATAAATTCTGATTGTTAAAACTAGAGGAAAATGTTTCCTGAAAGTTCTCTGACATTCTGAATTACCTGTGAGAGTTTCTACGTTATTTTTTACGTTAAGATACTACCAGCTGAATCTTGACTATATACGGAAGGTCCTGAAGCTGCTGATGGATGTCCACCAGCTCAAACACTCGCTCGAGCGTCTCACCAAGGCCACTGTACTTGACACTGGCCTGGAACAACGAAGACTCTGCGTAAAACCTTAAAACAAACATCTGTATTCTTTTAATCAATAAGTTTTTCGAGTATTGGTACTTATCTGTATATTTCTAGCTCGTTAATTCCTTAATTGTGGTACGAACTACCTATAAAATCTCAGCCATCACCCTACAGATGAATTTTGAGATGATTATGGAATTGTGGAAGGCAACCCCGACCGTATTGCCTCATCTGTGCCCTAGTGTTGGGATTCACTAGGCTCGGAAACTGCAGTATCCTCCATAAAACGTCTCGTGATCTTCTGAAATGAATGACAAAATCATTTTAGATTGTTGTAAGAAAATTAAACTGTGAAACAAATTGAGCATGTTCTTGTGTATATTTTGCGGCTTTTCATCGATCGGTTGGAGCAGCTGCTTACCTGGGTCAGCAAGAGGTGGAAGAGTAAGAATCCGTTCCACACGCAAATGTCTGTAGCCTAGACAGAGCCTAGAAAAACCTGTTTATATCAATATCACTTACGAGACTGACATCAAAACTCAAACAAATCACCATAACCTTACTTTTTTATGCGTCGTTTTGCTGCGCATTGCATTTTTCATATTTTCGCGGACAAAACTCAAAATTTTCTTATCATTTTTATTTATTTTTATCATATTTAATTTTCTTTATTGTGAGTCATACCGAAAAACGCCAAGTGCTTTAAGCGCATATATAAATCGTCTACAATGCATATCACGACGCTTTTTTGCGATAAAAACACTCTGCAATTTGAAATTATCATATCAGTTTAACAATTGTACCGTGTGTATTACACCACAGACAAATTAATAAGCATCAATCATGTATTTCATCAACGAGAAACGAAAATAATATGTACCTACGAAAATATTGTTACACGTTTGTTTATCTATATTTGAAGGTTTTAAATGGTAAATGTACAGTCGAGAGGTTTAATTGGCGCTGTCGACCAGCTGACCCGCGCATGAACACTCATTTTATGGCACACATACACACGCAAAATGGTGACGACGTCTGACATTTTGCGTGTCTCTCTAGGCTCAGTGTTTGCAACTATATAGTTGACCGTTTTTCAACTAAACGAGATCAGCCCCTTCCTAATCAATGGGTGCTAATGATCCTAACGGGCCCCAAGTCGAAGAAGATGTAGCGCAATTGGCTAGTGGCTCTTTGTCTTGTCAAGAGTCCAGCGCGAATGAATACTCTGTGTGTGATGGTTCCCGAGTCTCGTATTGATTTCAGTGAGCTACAACTCTCCCGTCGATTACCGCGTTGTTTGTAAACTTTTACCCGTATTTTCGAGCCACTTTTCAACCCAAAACATGGAGATTGTCGGTGACTACGAGTACAACACAAAGGACCTCATCGGTCATGGAGCCTTTGCTGTCGTATTCAAGGGCAGACACAGAAAAGTATGTATTATTATCGCCTCCTGGTGTTCACACTCTATTTTACATTTTTCCAGAAGTCCAACTTTGTTGTCGCCATCAAGAGCATTACAAAAAAAAGCCTGGCCAAATCCCAGAATCTTCTCGGCAAAGAAATTAAGATTTTAAAGGTTAGTTCATCGGTTTTTTTTTATCTCTGCTCTCATTAATTATCAACGTCATTTTCAGGAACTTACTGAACTGCACCACGAAAATGTCGTGGCGCTCTTTGACTGTAAGGTAAATAAAGACAAAAAACAATTTTAAAAAAATCTCTTTCTATATATTTTTCTGAAACTTTGATTAATGGCCAAAATATTGCAGGAATCCAATCACAATGTCTTCCTGGTGATGGAGTACTGCAATGGTGGTGACTTGGCAGATTATCTGGGAGGTAAGGCTGACTTCAGAGTAAATCATCCCGATTTAAACTGATAAAATTAAATTCTAGCCAAAGGAACACTGTCAGAAGATACAATTCGTGTGTTCCTGAAGCAGCTAGCGGGTGCAATGAAGGCCCTGCACGCCAAGGGTGTTGTCCACAGAGACCTCAAGCCCCAAAACATCCTTTTGAGTCATAACTGCGGTAAAGCATGTCCTCAGCCTCACCAAATCACGCTCAAAATAGGTTTGTTACTTGAAAAAAAAAATACTGTTCTTCGTGTGACAGTTTATTAAAAATTACAGCCGACTTTGGGTTCGCAAGATTCCTTCAGGACGGTGTAATGGCCGCGACACTGTGCGGCTCACCGATGTACATGGCTCCGGAGGTAATTATGTCGCTGCAGTACGATGCGAAGGCCGACCTGTGGTCGTTGGGAACCATCGTGTTCCAGTGCCTGACGGGGAAGGCGCCCTTCCAGGCGCATACTCCCCAAGCTCTGAAAAATTTCTACGAGAAAAATGCAAACCTGGGCCCAAAAATTCCACCGGGAACATCGCCCGAGCTGTCAAACCTGTTGATGGGTCTGCTGCGACGTAATGCACGTGATCGCATGCCTTTCGACGAATTCTTCCGCCATGCGTTCCTGCAGGGTCCACGTGAGAGTCCCACGCTGGCGCCAGTAGAGCTGCCAACACCAGAGAGCGTGTCGGAGCCGCGAGTGAGTGCACCCGAGCAGAGTCCCTGCTCCAGCCCCGAGGACGACTTTGTGCTCGTGTCGAATGATCTCAGTGACACGGAAAACCTCGGCCAGAAGCGACGCGAGGCAGTCAGTCCACCCAGACCCTGCTTCCTGCCTATTTCCGAGCCGATTCCTGTGCCCCAGCACAGCACACAACCCTCGCCAGTCTCCAACGTCGTGCCGCGCTCGCAGCCCATCAGCATGAAGCGCAGTGGCGACGTGCACAATGCCCACGCACTCGATATCGGTTCCCTCAGTCCGCCCAGTGTACAGTTTGTCATCGGTACGCCTCCTGGACGGCGTTCCAGCGAGACGCCACCACCACCCAGCACCTGGCAAGTCAGCCCGGTCGCAAAACACTCTGTGTCGTCGGGAACATCGCCGCTCAGACGATCATCCGGAAATACGAGTGCATCGTCGCCCCTGCTTACCGGACCGCTGGCTGTGCTAGGTTCACCCACCGCTCGGGCACTCCAGGATAACAACAACACCCTGAGACACTCGCCCGTCATTCCTTTCGGAACGCGGGCCGTGACGCTGCCGGAAATCAGCGGTAAGAATGAGTTTTCACCTGGTTAAAGTCAGTATATTTTACAGCTGATCAATTCTCACTATTAAAAAACCTATTCGTGGTTACAGAGGCTGGCAGCTTTCAGAGCTTCTTTCCCGAGCTCATTCCCACGGCCTCGGACGATCGGCCACTCACGTTCCTCGCGCCAGAGCTGCCTGAAGAAACGCTGCTCGAGCGCGAGCACAATGAGATCCTGGCCAAGCTCAACTTTGTCGTGGCGCTGTGCGGTTGCGTGAGCGATGTTGCACGGGCAAGAGCCGGACCCTTGGGCGCGCCTTTGGGCGGATTGGAGCAGGCTAGCAGTGCTGCAACGAAGAGGAGAGCCGAGCAGGTTATTCTACTGGTACGTGCGCTCCAGTGGCTCAGTTCGGGATTGAGTCTTGCCACGCAGCAGCTCAAAGCTGGCAGACTCCAGCCTACGGCCAGTGTAAAGGAGGTTGTCAACACGATGAACGACAAGTTCCGCTCGTGTCTGGCAGAGTGCAAGCAGCTAAACAGCGCTGGACTGCTCCGGCAGACTGGCGCCACTGCTGATAAAATTCTGTACAATCATGCGATTCAGATGGTGAGGGATTTTATATAAATTATGGTTAAATTTGTGAGTAAATTTTCCTAATATTTCGTTGTCTAGTGCCAGTCCGCAGCGCTCGACGAACTCTTCGGTAATCCTGCTGAGTGCTTTCAACGCTATCATACTGCACAGATCCTTTTGCACTCTCTGTCACAGCAGGTCGGCCACAGTCCGGACAGGGCACTGCTCATCAAGTGTAAGTAGCAGCTGAAATTGATGGTTTTACATTAGTTTTTTGTTACATAAAAATTTTAATTACAGATAAAACAGCCGTGGAGAAACGGCTTTATGTCTTGCAGCAGCAAGGCTACATTTACGCAACCGATCCGACGTAACGCCTGTACAAAAAGTTTTTACGAGGATCACAAGCTGATCCAAACGAAGGACGACCTTATGTACCTCAAGGACGTGAGGGAGATGAAAGTCACGATACCTATAATAAGAGCATTGAATGAAAAACATAAAAATGCGATCGTACTGGATGGAGATTTTAGGAGTGATATTCTTTACTTTACACGATAAAAAGAAAAAAAATGTAACATTTTTAAGATTAAGTTCAGATTATTAACATCCCTCATTGGTGTAACTTTATTATATATTATTTCAATTGCTTATATACACATAAACATACGAATACTACATTGTATATCGTTTAATCCATCCTTATGATTTCATATCAAGTAATAAACATGTGTATACTATACTAAAAAGCCCCGTGGTGCGTAAAAATTGTATAAAAATATAGATAAAGAAGCTTATAACAGGTTAACTACGATCTTGCCCGGTTCAGTCCTTCTTCTCCTCAATTGACGCTTTGGCAGAGTTATCGCGATAAATAGTGTAGTTCAAAGCCATCGCGAGACTCGTCCAGACGAGATAAGGCGCAATCAGGCATCCAGCTAGCTTATTCACGCGATAAAATGCCACTCCCAAGACTGCAGTCGACCCCCAGAGTGCTATTATCTCGTACAGAGCCTGAAGAAGATACAATTAATTTGAATGACTCGACATTGATGCTCGAATTTTTATTCTTATACCAATTTCAGATCCTTCATTCCGAAAAAAATCGGGGTCCAGCTCCAGTTCAAGGCCAAATTTGCGCTGTAAATCGAGAGTGGGACAGCTGCACCCTCAAAACCTCCGGCGTCCCGATATACCAGATAAGAGGCATAGCCCATGGAGCAGTATAATCCAGTCCAGACTGGACCAAATGCCCAGTTTGGCGGTGTCCAACTCGGTCTCTTCAATGACTAGCAATCAAATCAAGTGTTATAAAGCCGAGATTATTGGGTGGAGCAGTTCGATGAAGTTAAGTATGATGGATAACACTTACATTGTACCAGGGATTGATGTTTTTTCTAGTGATCACTGCTCCAACCCAACCACCGATATTTGGATGAACGATGCCGACTACAGCGGGCCAAGATATTTGAACTGGCATTTTGATTTGAAACTTTAATTTTTCTCTAAGACTGGAATGATTCGACAAATTTAGTCTCGACGATTTGTGATCGTTACTCGTTTATGACGTCGACGACGTGCTTATGATGTGGACAATAACAACAGCTGAGCTGATTGACCGTTGAACATTCGAGCATTGAATACACACAGCAAATAGGTTATAGATCAAAATTTTTACTTCATTCTTGTTTGATAATTATACAAATAAGTATTTTAAAAGTGGATTTTCCTATTTAATAATATGTTGACTGTTTTTGAATTTTTTTTCCCCATTGGCAAAAATATATACACTCAAATTAAAAATCCGCGCCATGTTGAAAAACAAGATGGCAGTTTGCGCGCGCAAATGTTGAAAGAGTGATGAGAGCAAATACGAGAGAAAGAGAGAGAGCAGCATCACATTTTGTTTATTTTTGTCAAAAGTCAAAATTCGTCTCCTACAACCGGTAATTATTATACTCAATAGTTGTAGTATCATCGTGTTTTTATAAACTTTATTTCGTCATTATTGATATTAAATACATTAGTTTGTGTTTAAAGTGTCAACTTTTGTACTCTCAAAGGGGTAGGTTATGTTTGAAATTTTTTATTTCAGGGAGATAAGAGCAATTTGACTGCGGAACCCGAACGAGTTACATATTCTAACTGTCAATTCTAGCACTCTGGTTATTGAGAAATGTGACAAATATTTTGAGATGCTATGAGACTTTTGAAGGAACACACAAGTATTTGTGAGGATTAAAATGAATATTCATCAATTTTCGATCGAAAAAAAACGTCATCTACCAGATTTGTAACAAACATAAATATGCAGGCGTGTGTTAGCAGCGATACGGATAATCATAAGACCGATAAAAATGGAATTCGGTGCATTTTTTTCTCCGAATTTCATCACATCGCAGGGCCAAAGATAACTTGCCAGGTACGATACAGCAAAAAAGTTTTGTTTTTCTCACTTGTATCAACGAAGTTAGTGTCTTTTTTATAGCTCTATGTTTACATTTCACAGGTACCAGACAACTATGTTTCAAAAGAGATCTTTGACAATGTCAGTGTTTACATTATTCCAAAGGCCCAATTGCAACGCAGTACCATCACCGTGTAAGAATTACTTAAAAAAAAAAATACTTTGAATTTACAAACACTCCCAAAAACTGACAATAAGATGCAACATTGCAGAACCCTTCGAGATTGCAAGATTCTCGGATTTCCCGTAAAAATTGACAATAAAAAATATGCAAGGAATGCATTTTACTTCAACGTCTGCTTCGTCTGCGATGCAGAAGCCCGTACAGTTCATTACGAGCCTGTGGTGAAAAAACTGTCGGATTTTCTGGTAAAGTAGACAAATCCACTTGTGCTATTCACGTACCAATGACCTGAATAACCTTTTGCAGATGGCTCTAGAGGTGGAGAATTGTTTTTTGTCCTCTGTTGACAAAACACGATTCGTCGAGATGCTTCGCCAAGTCATGGACGACCTAAATTCCTACAATATGTGCACTCTCACCGAAGGCACGATGACGACCCACCTGAAAGTCGTGCAGTTGGCAGCAGAGCCTGAACCCGTGCTTGACCACCAGGTGCCAATCTTTCTCGAGAGCAAGGACGCTTTCTGCCGAGAGCAGTGGGACCTAACAACGCAGCAGGTACTGCCCTACATCGACGGCTTCAACCACGTGGCTCGGATCGCAGCAGAGGCCGACGTCGACAAGAATCTCGTAAAAAGCTGCGTGCAAAATCTCATCTACTACGGCGTAGTCACACTCATACCCATCTTTCAATACAGCAACGTCTACGCCACAACGCCCAAGCTGAAAACTCTGGCTGAGGATCATCTGCTTCAGGAGCGCTGTATCTCTTACGCATCAATATCACGTATGAACAAACTATTTGTAAAATCCGAGAACGAGTATTTCAAATCGGATTTTTTTTGCTTTCAGCCCGACAACTGGCTCATCTTCGAGATATTTACCGCATGTACGCGAGTATGAATCACGGAACAACGATCCGAGATCTCTGTCAGCGTCTGAACCCGCAAACACTGCGAATCAACGAACGCCGACTTGTGCAATTCGGCTTAATTGAGGGCCTAATCCGGCGAGTGTACAAGTACCCGATTTATCTGAAAAATTCTCGTGATTTCGACGACGATCTCAGCACCAAGGTCGATCATGTGTACAAGTACTTCACCGGCACTCACAGCCTCGATGAGATTTGCTGCTGCACAGATCAATCTGCTGCTCAGATCGAGGACATTATTGAGAGAGATTTGAACGTTGTTGTTCTTTTGAAATAATTCTTGATTAAAATATTTAATCATCGAATTTCACTTAATTTTCTCCATCAAGCGCCTGACGTCATTGATGTACATCTCCGGCACCTTGTTCTCCCGCATCTCCTGGCACTTGCGCTCCATTGCCTCGCGGAGCGTTTTCGCACGCGTCTCCGCCTCGCAGCGCATTGCCAGACCTTCCTCAAACATCATCCTCCGAGCCTCCAGCTTTCGTCGCTCCTTGTCGTCAACCTGGCGAAGAATCTCTTGACGATATCGCAGACCTTCCCGGCGCTGTTGCTCGCGCTGTTCCTGCTCTCGTTGAAGCGCCGCCTTTTGCGCAGCGACAATCGCCTCAAACTCTCGGCGATCCCGCTCCATCTCAGCTGCCTGCAGAGTCTTCTTCCAGAGAACCTGCTCTCGCTGAGCCTCGACAAACCTTCGCCGTGCCTCCTGAGCCTTTACCGCCGCTTCTTTTTCCTTTCGCCGCCACTCGCGCTCAACTTCCTCCCTCACACGCAACTCGTTCAACTTCTCAATTTGAGCCTGTAAGTTTTGTTTCTCCTCTATTTGTTTCGACACTCGATTTATTTCCCGGTGTTTATGAGCAAGTGTTCTTTTTGCAGTCTCCGCCAGGGCTTCCTCTTGTTGACGTTTTTTCTGCTGGAAATCGCGAATTCGTCGGTCGAGAATTTCATTCTCTGCGCGCTCAAGTAGCTTCAGTTTTATCAACTTGTCATTTTCCTCGGCAAACTCCTGACGCTTCAGGGCAGATTCGTGACGTTTTTTCGCAGCCTTCAATGCCTCCTCGTCCTGCCACGCAATATTACTCAGGTTTAGCAAACGACCTTCCTCCTGTTTGCGCTCAAAATCAATTATTCGCTGCTCCTCATTTTCAATTATCTGATCTTTTAATAACCGAGCGTATGTCTGGCGCCGTAACGTCTCTTCTGCAATTTTTCGCTTCTCCTCGTCGATTTTCTGTCGGCGTTCCCTCTCCATTAAACTATCCAGGCGCCGTTCCTCCCCACTCAACTCTTGCTCGATCAATTTTTTCTCTGCAACCTGTAGATGTCGAGCAAATGTCGATTATTAACATCGGATAAATTCGCGAAAAGTTTGATGAAGAAATCGTGAGTAAAGGAAAAAAAAAGTCTAGACATGCAGACAAGGGGGTTGTGGTCAGGAAATCAATTTAATCAATGCCTATACCTGCACGTCACGAATTGCCCGGCATTTTGTCTCAAGTATCAACTTGTTGCACAGCTGAATCTCCTCCTCCTGCTCGAGTTTCAGCTTGTTGGCGCGTTCAAGAACAGTATGAGAGCGTTCTCGAGCTTCTGCCTCGATCTCATTCAGGTGTCGACCGTTGGCCTGATTTTTCTTAAGCTTTTCAAGATCCAACTGGCGAATTTTCTCCCTTCGAGCCAAACTCTCGGCTAGAAGACGTTCTCGCTCGCGCACAGCCTCGTTCAGGCGCTTTTCCTTCTCCTGAGGAGTCAGCAGACCATCTAGAGCCTGTACCCGGATGCATTCGTAGTCTTTCCGCCGTAGAATCACTGCCTGACGACCCTTGGAAGCTGCCTCGGTGCATGGCACTCGCTTGAAGTCGTTTATCGCACTCTGCACAATTTTTTGTTGTTTATTTGACACGTTCTAACCTCTTAGTTTCGCTATACTTACTCGACTGCGGAAGCTGGCCGGCAGATGTGGCAGCCGTTTCTCCGCTGTTTGAGCCCGATTTTTTGCCATTTTATCGACTATGCAGGTTGGCAGCAGCGGCGGCTAGGTGATCAAGCACGGGGCTTGCTGGTTGACAAAAGTCATCAGTGCGAACTGTCTGAAATTATACGCGTATACGTGTTCAGCGTCGCTTTGTTTGCTCGATACGAATCGAGCAACGAGGTAGGTTGACCCCCATCGATTTCCATGGATGCAAGAGGAGGGAAAAAGAGAGGTCGTTGTGTTCACGTGTGACCGCAGATTGTCCACGACTGTCCTGAGAACCTATCAATCACTCATCGGCTATACTGCAAAATACTATGCTAAAATATGCCCGATAATAATGACGCTAATCATGGCTATATCGTGAATTCTATCGGACAAAACTCCATTTTACTTCCTCGTCGCGGCTCTATAGTCGTGAAACTTGACGTGTAATTTTAGATTGCTGAAAACTATGTACCTTATTTTCAAACTGCTCGACGGAATACTCGGCAAATAACGACTCTGTCCAGCGCTTTTGTATATAAGCTCCCTATAACAGATAGTACAACGATAAAAATACATTTAAAATAGTATATTCTGTGGCAAGTGCAGAAATACCGCAATTTTTTGACAGCATGAAAGTTTGTTACAAGCCAGGACTACAACAAGTGTCACAATCAAACAAGTCCTTGCAAAATGTAGTCCTGAATAGTACAAATTGTACTACGATGCAAAATATGATGAAAAAAAAAACTCTAATCAATAATCTGATAGATATACTTACTTATCTTTATCATTTGCATTTTGAAGAGAAAAAGTTTTGCACCGGCGGGAAGTAATTCAGAAATTACAGGTCTTTCTCAAGTAAATATAGTCTTCTAATATAACTACTTTGGTTATTATTATTATTATTGTTGTTATTGTTATTATTATTATTATTATTATTGGAGAATACTTGGAAGAAAAAAATTAAGGCTATATACTCAAAATTTAAGTTCTCTGATACTAAAAGCCTAAAAGATTAAGAAATATCATTAAAACTTTGAGATTATTATGACGTAGGTGTAAAAACAATTTTTTTTAATCTCTTATTATTATGACGAATATAATCCAACTAACCCAAACGGATAATTAAGTAATTTTTCAAAACAATGGCCAAGAAGAAGAAGAAGAAATTATACGGTGCAAATTGAGGGTCACATGGATATAACCTAAAAATAAAAAGCCATATATGAAATGCACGAAAGAATACTTGATATACACTCGGCGCGGCAAAAATAGCGTTTCATTAAATTCTGAGCATTTTTTATTTACAAGCCTTATACCGGGAGAGAGGGATACCCTCTGAAGGGTCAGAGGCACCCTCTCTCGTATTTCCTCGACCGCGCGCACACGTCCCTCGACGATATATTCCTCCTCAGTAGTAGCCGGCGCCAAGAAACAGCTGTTAGGGTAGAGTTTTAACGATAGCATTACATGGCCTTGAATGCGTTCTCGGCATAACGCCTCACAGGGCACAAAAGACAACATAGAAATATTTACGGCCTGCGTCATGAAAAAAAAAACACCATAAATCAGATACGTCTATATATGCCATCGGGTGAAACGCGCGCGCAAGCTCAGACTTGTCTTTTGACCACCACGTGTCGGCCCAGTAGTTGTGCAGCGGTCGCGTGCACAAGAGGCCGATCTGCCTAATCAGCAGATCTGAATCAATAGGCTCAATACACCGACATACCTGGAGAGCGGGGGGAATAACACGTCGTCGTCGTCGTCGTCGTCGTCGTCGTCGCCGCCGTGAGGCTCTAGAGACTAGCATTAGTATGTAAGCCGACACGGCAGGCGATAGTCGCGCAGATACACACACGCTGCGTTGGTGGTCACTACATATTGATATCGACACGTTCCCGCCAGCCGTCATTCAAAAGGAACGCTGATTCTGCGAAGCGAAATAAACAAACACACAGCGCCCTTTCATCCAGAAATTTCGGTACGTATGTAACCTCTCTAATAACTGCGCACTTGTTGCATGATTCGGCGTATTTTCTCGCAGCATGACTGCCACACAATATTCTTGACACGTGGAACATCGCACTGAACAATAATACTAAAAAAACAAGTGATAGTGCTCGGCGATACCCAGTGTGATTGTGTGTACAATGCCTTTTGTCAGGCTAGAAAAAAAAAAGTCGAAAAATTCTTCGGTGTCAGTGCGACGCTGCTGCGATTCATTTGTTCACATTCTTTCGACTGGCAACACGTTTCCAACTTTTACCGGCCACCAGCTCGTCACTTATTCACGACGCGGATGTCGGGGGGACTGTACACTGTCGCGTAAATTATGAAGGGCGAGAATAACCCCTCGTAGACTCCTCGAGGACTCTATCCCCGAGAAGAAAAAGATCAATTTACGTGAGTCACGTCGCGTCGATATTATGTACGCAGCTTATAGAACGTGTATAGGCTTGAGGACGCCACATGTTGCCGCGCGCACCTCTTTCATCACATCATCACACACAAGAAATTTCGTCTTTACAGGATCCGATGATCGATTCCACTGCCATTTCCGGCTCTACCGGACGTGCCACGGCTCTCCGTGATCGACCGTCTTGTGTCATACCCGTGCAACCGAACCGTTCGCTGCCTGTTCGTCCGGTGCCCAACATTCCTTGCCGAACAGTTCAGCCGAGGAGACCGGGTAGTGACGATGCCCCGACGGAACCGGCGCTCAGGATCAACGCCGACTGGCAAACCCGTGTGTCCTACATCAATATCATTGAGGTACTGCATTCGAAAAATTTATTTTATCATTTATACATCGTTATAACCTTATCTTATAAAATAATTTTTTTTGGCATATCAAATTTTTTGAATTATATGTCGTGATTTCTGTTTTTTTTTTTTTCTTCTTTTTTCATTAAATATTATCACTAGCTATAATGACAGTTTAAAAATAGTATGTGGTTATCGGCTCAAGTATTTTTTAATCGAAAATAAATGATCATTGATTTACCCGCTGAAATAACCGGCGTTAAAAAAAAATGTGTGATAAAAAAGTTATTAGTTGACGTGTTCGTTGAGAGAATTTTTTTTTATTCTAATACATACTTTAAATATGTGTCAGGATGGTCGTGCTACCAAGAGGAAAACTGCCGCCGATCCGAGTCAGAGTTGCTGCATCGATCTCAAGCGCACTGGCGCAACCTACGACCACAGCTGCATCGATATTTCCGACAGTCCGGACAGAAACGACGAGATATGTTCAACATCGGTAGATGCATCGTCCTGCAGTCAAACAGAGTCATTGGGCCACGCGAATGACATGGGACCGATTAAAAAGCGTCGGCGAAAGCGCGAGAAAAGAGTCGATGACCCTGCACCGTCAAAGATTGTGCCGCCTTTACGACTGAAAAAGATCTCAAGTCTGCAAGAGCACCCGGAGGGCACAAATTCATCCTTTGAAAGCAATACACCAACTGAGAACTTTGGATTTCAGTACTATTTGCCGAGTGGACCGGCGTCCACGGCGCAAGGTAAGTAAATGCCGAAAATTTTCGCACATCTCAATCTCATTTTTACACCTTAATCTGTGACGTAGATTTGCGAATGCTCGACGGAAACGAGCCAAAAAAATACGAGATTGTGGCAGACGACGTGATGGCCTCGTTGACGGATCATCCGGCCGAGGAGAAGGACACGGAGAAGCAGCGCTGTCGCAACACCAAATTGAAAACAAAATTACGCGAGCTCAGACATAAAATGTACGAACTGAGTCGCGAAATAATGCGATCAACGCAGCCAAACGCGGAGATGTTTGACCGTGAAAATAAATACGCTAAACAGATCGAGACAATAACAAATCTATTGAAAGCCCTGCCAGAGGCCGTGTGTGACGACGAGACAAAGGACATGGTCAACTCGGTGTCATCACAAGCATTCTCAGGGAATTTTCCACTACAAATCCCGTCGCCGGAACCTCCAAAGCTGTCGCCAAAGATTGTCGAGGATTTCACCGTGACAAATAGTCCTCGAACGTTTCGAGAGAGTCCTCCAGTGCTGGCGAACGTTTGGGCCGATGTCCAGGTGATTCAAGACCTGAATGAAAGACGTTCCGTCGAGTGCGCCGTGCTGGAGACGTCGTCAAACATCATCACAACCACGGCGGAGAGCGTCATCACGGAGGAAGTTGATCTAGATGAGAAGGACCGACTGCTGAATCTTTCTCTGGCATCTGGACTTGATTTGGACAAGTTCAACGTTGCAGAGGAGACTCGAGACATGATCAAACTCGACCTAGAGCGTTCTCCCAGTCCGGGGGAGATGATTATTGATACTACGAGTGCAATACAAGAATTTTCTGATACCGTGGAAGCTGCAAAGAGCCCTGTGAAGACACAAAAGGTGGATGAGAGTGATGAAAAGACTTCTAAGGGACAAAATGGCGATGCAGCCGCGTCTGTGGTGTCTCCAGTGATTATTACGTCGTCCTGTGACGTCCAGCCAATAGAAACGCACAAAATAACTGGTGAAAACGGGCAGAGCATGTTTAATACTGAACAATTTCTCACTCTGGGCGACTGGCTGACGAAAATTACTGTGGGAAAAGATCCGCGCACGACCGCGAAGACAGAGCGGAAAAAGAAAGCGAATCAAACGGCGGCACGGCCGCAGCTCGACAACCCCGTTGAATACCGTCTGCCGGCCCAGACGCACAGTGAGTTCAGGGGAGTCCAGGCAAGCGAGGGTGTCGCACGAGAGCCCGCCGTGCCTACTCAGAGTCAGTGGAGGGCTGAAGGCAGTCGAGAACAGGGGCGAGCGACTCCTCTGACGTCGCAGCAAATGCCGGGTGGTGTTTCGCACGTAACTGAGGACAATTTGAGTGCTTCGGCTAGTCAGGGAGTCCCTCAGTACTACTCGGCGGTTTCTTTGAACCGACTGTGTCCGCAGAATTATCCGGTAAGTATATACATGTTTTTATTTTCATGGATGTATGTATATATGTACATTCATAAAAGAAAAAGTTTTCCTTCTGTCATCAGTTGTCTGTAGAGATAAATGGGAAACAATTTTCGGGGGCTATTAGGATATATAATCTCGCCGTCGGTATTTTTCTTTGAATTTGATACGCTCCTTTTCTCTTTGTTTTGTTTTTTTTTTTTTGTTAAAGGTAAATTTTTGATACAAGTTTATGGACCCTTGGTATTTTTTTCTACGAAAAATATGTCGAGGAAAATTGCAGACAACACTTGACCTATTTATCATATTGTTTGTATCAAGTGTCAAAATAATTGCACAACAATTGAAATTTTCTCGTCATCAATTTTTACACATGAATAAAAATAAACTATACTGGTGGATTTGAATTGTAATTTATTCTTTTGCATTTGAGACTATAGAGTGAAATTTATATAAATATTTATATAAATTCAATAACTGACTATCTATATTTATATGTAGTCGTAAAAAAAATTTTATTTAAAATAAATAAATTGTTTCTCATGAAATAGCTGTAAAAAAATTTTATTACATAAATCATTTAAAAAAATTTAGATAGGTCAATTTTTTTTATCGTAGCCTGAATTACAAAAAAAAAACTAATAATAAATATGTACACTTGCATATTTTCAGATACAGGATTTAAACCAATAATTAACTAAATTTGACAGTTTTCATTTCAGATGGATCCAAACATGATGCCCTACAACTACAATCAGATGTCAATGAACGGCGTAGCATCGTTTTGGAATCCACTAATGCAATATCCCATAATTCGCTCGAGGAATGTAGCACCACAGTATGCTGCCCCACCACCAGCAGCAGCCTCTCCGGTGCCTGCATCTAGACCCCCACCACCGAGCTACACATACACTCAAAGCTCAATGGGGGCACTGAACCTGAAAAGACCGTCTCAAAATTCTCAAAGTACTTTTGAGAATGCCGCAAAGCGTTCATGTGACTATCAGCAATACCGGCCGCTATCTACGCCGCTGCAGGGGGTTTCGGGGCACCAACAAGCGATGCCCCCGCCGCAAATGCACCAGCAGTATCCTCCGCAGCAGCTGCAATACGACCGCGGCTACGCGGAATCCGCGCCACGCATGCAAATGACTGATCCGGCGCTGTCGCAGCTCAACTACCGCGCATCTTGGAGTCCACGAGGTCCCATGATGCCACCAGTCAACCCTCCGACCCCTCGCTACCACTCTTTAAACAGTAGCTGGACGGCAGACCCGCGGAATTTGCTATCGACCCTGTCGCCGGCCACTCTGCAGGGCTACCGCGCTGCCATGTCCATCAGCAGCGTTCTCCTGAACCCAACTGGACCAAAAGACTGCGCTGATGGGTCTCGCGTGTGCGATACATCCCGCCAGACAACCAGAAATCTCAATGACCGCCGGGAGAGACTGAGAAATTGCGAAACTCCACACTTGGGCAAGGTTAACTACAGTCCGAACTCGTCGATGAGTCTACGCTGCTGTCATTGCGGTGCTCCCGAACCGCGATTCAACTGTCTTGGCTGTGAGGTAGCCTTTTACTGCAATGAGCGGTGCCAGGCTAGCCATTGGAGTCGCCATGTCACCAGTTGCCCCAAGAAAATGCCTCGATTACAGAAAGTTGTGCCTTAGACGCACGCGTGCGTGCGTTACAATAATTCGTGTGCCTTTGATCGTGTCTATTTAATCTATGCTCAACCTTACGATTGATTGTGTATTCGTGTTGATATTTGAAACCACTTCTAGCCGATAAGCTGTCTATTCTCATAACCTGTATTTTAGGTTTAGAGCATTGATGCCAAAGATATAGGATCAGAATTTGTGGTTTACACACGTGTTTTACGCATGGTTTTTTAGGTTCTAAGAAGATATTATTTTTTTTTTTCTTTTTCATTATTTTCTTGTACCTGTATTTTAACAGAGGCTTTTTTATTTTATAGCTTTCCGGCATTGTGTTCAATGTGACAGAAATATGTCATTCAGTATTTTTGTACTTGCATTTCAAATGATAAATGTAATCTTCAATTTATCTTTCTTGAATTTTTCTTAATAAGATTCCCAGTTTTTCATCAATATCGCAGGATTTTAGGCGACGTTCCAGAGCTTCAAAGTCGGCCTTTTCAATCCAGGATGGTGGATCGAGGTCTCGAGGAGCCAGTGGAGTTAGCAGACGTTCACAGGCAGCGCAAACACCGCAAAATGTTCGAAAATCCAGAGGTTCCCGGATTTCACCGATCAAGCTCGTGAATTCCTGGAGCTGTTCTGATGTTAGAGGTTTACCCATGACCTCACGGAGCGCCTCAGGCATATCACTCGGTGCTATGAGTCGCTGGGAGTTCAGGTTCTCCTTGTAGAACGAGTTGAAAGTGCGTGCAAACATGAGTTTGCGACCTGTACTGAGGAAAACATGTCTTCCCAAGTAATCCAGCGGTTTTAAGCCCACCAGACTGGTGCTGCCGAGCAGTTCGAACCTCGCGCTTTGTCTGGAGAAGATTCTGGGAGTGCTCGACGACAAAGTTTGAACGCACGAGGTGCGAGATTGCGATTTACTGGGCGGCTGGGTCTCTTCCTTGATGCGCAAGGCCTCTTTCAAGGCGATTTTTCGCTACGAAAAAATGTACAAGATGAATTAACTCCTTGCCTTCAAGCGGGGAAAGACGTTCGATCAGTTTAATTAATTATTACCTTCAGGTTAAACTCTTCCTCGACGATATCACGGTCCAATTCGCGTCCGAGGTGTCGCAAAATCTCTGGACTGAGAAAGCTGGATATTCTTACCGGCTCTGGCACCGGTGTCACGGGTTTTTCCGACGGATCTTTGATCACCTCAACCTGACTGATGGCCACCTGAGTGCTACTGCGTCTAGATCCGTCACGAACTTGAGAAATTTGCGTCTCCGGTGGCTCCAGCGGATCTCTAACCTCCGGTTGACCGTACCCAGATCCTCGCCGACATTTTCTTTTCTTCAGGCGCTTTCCTCGCCGTTTTAGAGGCAGTCCTGCGATACTCTCACTGTTCTCGTCCACATCCTCGTGCCGGGACACACTCTGAAGATGATAATCAGGTTTTCTACTCTCGGTATATTTTTTATTTATTCGTGCTAATGAAAATTGTCAATAGAATCATCTTTCTAACCTCATCACTGACTAGGACAGCTGTTGGTGCAGGTTTGGGTAAATTCTGCTGCTGAGCCGGTCGGAATTCCGGGTACTTTCTCGCCAGACTTGGCAAAGGCTCCAGGGTGACAGCGTGCCAGCTCAGTGTCTCGACCTCCTGGTGCTCTTGCGAGGCCGTGCGGAGATCCAAAACGAGGGTGGTTCTTTCTCGCGGGTTGCAGGCACCCGCGCAGGCATCCTGCTCAGCTCGCAGGATCACTGGAGGCCCGCTGGCCAGTGTGGGCGTTGGAGTTAGTGGCCTAGAATCTGTTTCCGTGTACTTTCGGAACAATTCTTCAGGAACATTTGGCCCTGTATCGACAAAACCATCGCCAGGTTCGACGCCACCGGCCAGAAGTGTCGCTCGAATCATGTCCAGCTCCGCGGGCAGGAGAATCGCCTTGCCTTCAGTCGCCCAGGACTCTTTGGCCCGGCGTACAAAGTCCTTGGCCTCGCAGTCGGCCGGGTGGTTGCACAAAACCGAGCAGCCATAGGGAAATGGGTTGAACAAGCCGGCAAAAGGTCGCAGGATAAATGGAGCAGGCACGGAGGTTCCGGACAATTCAATTTTCTGCAATCACCCACGGAAAAATACTTATACTGCCGTTAAAATTCACTTTATTACCTTTGGCTTGGCCTTGTAGACTGGGTGAGTCCGCGCAGCGATGAGTCCAGTGCTGCTAGTCATATTTTTCAAGAACTTGTGAGATTTCAAGCTTTGCCTGAAATAATGTTGCTATGCTACAATTGATTATCGGTCTATATTCAAACAAGATCTGCCACGAGGCAATAATAATACGACTTGGAATTGTACATGAAAATTTTATTGATGGTTTTATTAAGAATTTTTTAACTCTAGAGATTTTAAATTTTGCTCATAGATTCGAAGGGACTTTTGAGAATAAGATTGGGATACTTTTTGCGAGTCTTCAGACCTGTGACAAGAGTTGAACTCCGTGGATACGCAGTTTTCCCGCCAAATTTCGTGTCTGTATCCGGATGAAATCGATGATAGTCATAGAGGATGTGTAGATTCTTTGGCAAGTCACGGTTTTTCGCAGCATCCAGTGGTGGTGTGGATATCACAGGTGTCTCGTAAAACCTTTTCAAATCACCTGCAATTAAAAACGTAAAATTAAGTATGAACCATCATCAGAGTGACGAGGGACGAGACCAAAAAACTTGCCAATAGTTTTGATATCGTAGAGCATGGAGTTTGGAATGGTGTGATTAAACTCTTTCTCACAGGCGATAAATAATTTGAATCGCTCCGAGAGATCCTCGACGATGGTGTTGTCATCATGAGCAATTCCTGCAGCTTGACAAGCCCTTACTAATCTCTCAGACACATTTGAGGGTGGTGTGTAGGGCTTTAAACAGCGGAGAAACCTGAAAAAATAGAAATTGATAAAAATCCAGCAATAAATAAGACTGATTGAAAGAATTTCCAGGAAGTTGCACAATCCAAGGAGCCCTGTGAAACCTTATCCGCCCCTGGAGCTGTCAAAAAGTGCTGGAAATCGCCGACAGGGAAAGGCTGGAGGGGATGGAATACTTCAAAATGGCGGAGTTGTCTGGATGGTGGTAAAAACGATCGTGACGCGACAATAAGTGTCGAAAATATTTGCAAAGATTGATAAATTTTTACTCACCCACGCGATGCAAGTGATTTCTCATCCCATTCCCACTTGGCAGTGATTTTTTCGGGTCTAGGTATATTCCAGTTGTGCTTGAATTTCACGTCATTTCGTGCTGGCGCCTGTGACAAACAGAGAGCATGGATTAGCTACGAAAAATAGGGTAAAATGAGTGTAAAAAATGATCGAAACTGTTGCACAAGGCTGAAAAAGTGATTTTAAGTAAATAGGCATTGAAAAAGTGATTAAACTAACCGTGACAGTGGTGAGCAATGGATATTTGACGATGAACGAGTGTCGGAGCGTGGCACGGCTGATGAGTGCCGCCATGTTGTAATCGTGAGTGATGGCAGCACTGGGGGATTTTTGAATATTGCGTCGTATCTCGTATAGCTGGCGCAAACGTCGCTGGCTGTGGTCCCGTAGCTTGTTGTGTTCCGCGATCCGCCATTTTACAGTCGCCATTGAAAGGTGAAAACCCTGCTAAATGTTCTCGAATAACATTAGTCTGGACGCGTAGTAAGTCCGCAAGCTGGTGTGCACTGTGCGTGGGCCTGTTCTAAGGGCTGAAAAGTGATAAAACGTCGTGGACAATGGAGCAACCATGACGCACCCGTCGCATCAGACTAACGGCGCCAGCTTGGAGGACTGCCACACGAATTTCTTCGCACTGGTGAGTCTCACATCAGCCGACACTAGTCGACCTGGACTGCAAACCCACGGTGCCTACGTCAAGGACCTTCTTCGCGGTTTGCTTTCAACCTGTCGCGAGATGCACGCTTGCGAGGTCGTTTGTTGCGCTTCAAGGTACTTAGTGTCGGTGCAGGCATTACTCCAGAAAATCACCTCTAAACAATCTCTCTATGATCACCTGAGATCATGGATTCTAGTATTTGTAGGATTGGGGCCGAGAAAATACATTGCGAGAGAGAAGGATCGCCCAGTCGTGCTCGTATGTGTGCAGATATGTACACAGAATGGCCGTGTGCGTGAGTGGGAGAGAGAAACGGCGACGGTGGCGGCGAGAATGTTTGTGTATCGAGTGTGCGCTTCGCTCGAAAGACACTCGTAAAACCAGGTAGACGATACACGATGTGCATTTTCGTGTACTCCATCGACGTGCCGTATACGTCATCCATGTCGCAAGCCCGTCCAAGCCTTTGCAGTATCAACTAGTGATAGAGAAATGCATCTGCTTCTTTCTCTCTCTCTCTCTCTCTCTCTCTCTCTCTCTCGTTCTCTCTCGTTCTCTCTCGTTCTCTCTCTCTCTCTCTCAACGCCACTGTTGTTCACAACTCGTAACATTCCTTCTTTCGCCGTGTAGTCGCGCGCGACCCGGGATTATCTGGCCGCAAACTGTGTCATGTTGTTGCTGTCATTTTGGGCCTCATAGCTCAACACGCAGCGCCTGATGGTGTGAGTGTGGGTCTCGCGGTTTTTTTTTTTCTCCTTTTCGTCTAAGCGCCAAGCAGTGAAAGGGACTACTGCACGTTGTGTCGGGGTCATCAGCCCGACAATTACATCGCTACTCGGATAGAACCGCTGGCGTTTAATTGTTTTCTTTTATCGCGATTCGGCCGGCGCAGATTCGTTGACCCCCGACGAGCACGACGACTACGGTGATGATGATGATGATGATGATGATGATGATGATGAGGAGTTTTCTGATTTGTGTTTGTTGAGGCTTTCGAGAAGTGCTGCAAAAAAATAGAGCAAACCGCTAGGTGAAAGCCCCCTGGGAAGACGCTTGAAAGCGTAGAAAGGCACGCCATACTTATGTACGCTTCTTTCTCCGTGTTTTTGACAATCACGTTGTCGTTTTTTTAGGCCATTTGTATGTAACATTTCGGAAAATGCGGTCAAGTTCTTGTCACGCGGGCGGCCTTGTCTCGCTCCCCGTATTGATCAGGAGACTTGACACCGTGTACGCTGTGCGCCTTCGCCGATGATGCTCCTCCTGTGTTTCCCTCTTGTCCCTTGATCCTCACTTTTGCCTGTCGCAATCGATCTAACGATCCTCCCCGTTCATGGGAGGAGTTTCAATCGTTATTTCCCACCAGATATTGCCAGATACTTATCTTTTTCTTCTCTTGATAAACTTAATTTGCACTAAAATTACTTCACTTGAAAATAATTTTATTTAACAGACGTTTCCACCGTAATTTTTTTTCTTTTTAACCTTTTTTTTATTATTAATATTTACAAAGTTTAATTTATATTCAAGTTTAAAAAAAAATTAATTTGTATTTTTTTATTTAATTATTTTAATTATTTTTTAATTGAAAAAATTTGAGATATTTGAAAAAAATCAAATGTAGATTAATTTCGCGCCAAAATGACGCCATGTTTGAATTGACAATTAGTCAAGTTGATATACGAAAAGATTGTGGATAAATTCAATATGTAAATACTCGAGTTAGACAATAGGGTTGTTGCGAATGTTTACATAAATCGATAGTTAACAAAATAGTGCGTCTGAGACGAAAACAAAATCACTGAAAGTGGGATGCGAGCGCTTGCGCGGCCGCCATGCTGCAAAAAAATTTTCTATTGTTGATAGTATGATGACAGTATGGCGGCGAAATAATTCGAGTTTATACACCTTCTGTGACATCATTACTGTCGTAAGTACGTTGTTCTCGGTGAATGTTGATCTAACCGAGTAACCTATACTCTGAGGAGTTGCGTGACCCCTAAGCGTGCGTACACACACGCGAAAATCCCGAGATGCGAGAGAACGCAATTGGTCCCTTCAGATTATATGGAGAGAGTGATATGCCGAGACCCACATCAAGTGCACACGCGTAACAGGTGTCGTCTTTACGACGTTTGACATATTCTCCAATATCTTATCTTTATCATTAATTACTGACACGAGTAAATTGTTCCATTGACTCGTTGTAGCATAAACGCGCGGTTTTTTTCATTCATAACCTCACATTCTCTCTTCAGTATGTAATACAGTTGATTTTTCCCGTAATTTAAAAGTTATTAATCCTTTTATGTTGCTCATAGTTAGAATTAATTACTATTAAATCACGGAACTGCGCTTTCTTGTTTTTATTTTTAATTTAAAATATAAAAAGTCCAATCTCGTATTGCTATTAAAAAAACGAGAATGTTCCAAAAAAATCGCCTTATTTTTTTGGGTTAAATCATTTAAAACGGGTTAATTTTTTTTTAATGATGTTCTTTTAATTGATTTTTCCTAATCTATTAATTTTACCTTCATGTCGTCTCTAAATCGATAGAAAAAACTTGGAAAATTTTCTGTCCAAACCAAAATTTTTGACAACTTAATGTTTTGATTCTACTTGAAATTGGACCTGAAATCTGTCAATACTCTTAATCAATGGAAATTAATTTGTTCTTTCTCTCAATGACGTTAATAAGAAGTTCAAATTTTGCCTCGGAATTTCTAGAAGTATTACAAATTAAATAAATAATTTTTCAGACGGACCTCTGCGGGATAAAATGGCGGAAGCTCGTGTGGGGCGAGATGGTTGGAGGATTCGGGGGCACTCCACTCGAAGATCCCGTGTTGTCAAGCTTCTCGCGTTGTTTGGCAGGCGACATTCTGTGTGTATGGAGGCGAGTGGCAGCAACACCGTCCACAGGGACAAGTGGATCCGGCGGGGGCGGTCTATTCGACATGGGAATAGCGCCATCACCGGCGCCACCGCCGCTCTCACTCACGGCAGCCAAGGAACTGTGGATTTTCTGGTACGGCGAGGAGCCTGACTTGTCGGGCCTGGTCTCACCAGAGCTTATAGCCTGTGGTACGTAGAAACCACCATGCAATCATATTAATATCCCTCTATTTCCCCCCGTAGACTGTTTTTACGCTGATAAATCCATCAAGGAAGCATGCAAGATGCAGCACAATTTTCTATCACAACCTTGTGTACTGTTGCTACACATTCGTGACGTATAGCGGTCTACTTGAGGTCGCTGAACCAGCAATGGTCATCGCACACTCCTTTCCGCGCTCACTCCTGTCCCTTTAGACGCCGCCATAACGCGTATCTGTCGTCACAGAATTTCCCAAGCGTCCTGAAACCACTTTTCCACAACTAATCCAATCAATTGTCATATGCTAAATGAGCTGGAATAATTTTCTCTACACCTTAAACCGACTTGACCCAGCCGATCATCATTGAAATGACTTGAAATCATGTCAGAATTGATGACAACGTCAACATGCAGTTTTTTTTAGTCATAAAAAATTTTTCCCGCTCCTGCAGGATCACATGCGCTTCTGCGTGGGTCTGGATTGACCGCGGATGACGCAAGTTGCGGGTGGGCAGGCGTGAAATGTGGTGTAATGCACTTCCCATTCGTTTGGCCTATCGATCGCGCGCAGAAACACGTGTCTCCGCTGGCGGACAGCGACACTTGCCTCCCCCAGCACGTCATCACCAACCTCCCGCACCCACAACATCGATTAACATCTATTTCAATCTATTTTCACGCTGAAATCCAGCCTTTTACGCCTTTGTTTTGCGTTCAATGGCCTATTACATTTTTTAACGGACGTTCCCCGGCTTTTCAACCACATAGATTCCAAGTTTATGTACTATTTCAGGCTAATTTAGTGTGATTTTATTTACAGCAAGTGAACAAGGCTCCTGGGAGACTGGATTATCGTACGAGTGTCGCTCGTTGCTGTTTAAGGCGCTGCACAACCTTATTGAACGCTGTCTCCTGTCGCGGGACTTTATTCGCCTTGGTAAATGGTTTGTCCAGCCGTACGATGGCTTCGAGAAGCACCGGTGCAATAGGTAAGATCTTGATAAAGCATTGGAATCTAATTAGTTAACATTATTAACGAGTTTTTTCTTTACAGTAGTCATCTGTCGTTCTCGTTTGCCTTCTTTGTGCACGGTGAGAGCACTGTGTGTGCGAGTGTGGACGTTCGACAACATCCGGCGGTTCGACACCTCACCAGAGCATGTCTTCAACGTACTCAGACGTCGCAGAATGGCGTCAAAGGTAGGATAAGACTGTCAGAGACGCAAAGCGAATGAGATTAATTGATTTGCCGTATGTTTTTTCAGTTATTCTCGCGCCCTATGGCCTTGCTGGCACTCTTACCGGCCAGGTAGGCCGTGTAGATTCACAGCTTCTTGACGAATGGAAGCACTTTTATCCGATTAATGGATCCAGTGCAGAAACTGGCCTGCCGCCTCTTGTTGAGGTGCTCGTCGGTGGCGTGAGGATGCGCTATCCGTCGTGTTACGTTCTTGTTACTGATATGGATGATGTATCCGTTGAATTACCACTTTCTCCGCCCTATAGCCCGGCTGCAGCCACCTACGAGCATCCAAATTCCATGCAACGTGATCCCAAACCCGCGACAGAGCTGCCCGAACGTGTTTGGGCTGAATGCACTCTTGGACCACCGTCAATCAACACTTCCAAACATACGAGCGATTCTTCCGTGGAGCTTGGTACCTGGACGTTTGTCGATGCTACTCAAAAGTCTTCCTGCACTTGTTCCAAGTGAGTTGGTTTAATAATAAACTATCGAGATCGACGGGGGTTCATTTTTATTTAGACGTACGATCGAGTTTATTGCGCTCGGGAGGGTTGGTAATTTTTTTTTTTTTCTATCGATTGAAAAAGTCAATCTATGATAAATTTGGGGTTTGACAGTGTTTGATGAAAAAAAAGTCTTTTCTCACACGAAAAGTTTTCTATCTCTATTGATATATTTATTTATTTATTTATTTATTTATTTATTTATTTATGGCGAATGTAATTCAGAGTTTTAGCTGATATAATCGTAAGTTGGTGCAGAAAGTAAAAAAAACAAACAAACAAATCAATAATTTATTGTTTAAAACGTAAGAAAAAATTAATAAAACACTTTTTACTTGAACTCATTGGGATTTTGAACTTGGAAACTATCCATTTTTTGACATTCTACGCCATCTTACTCACTTGCCTAATTTATTTAATTATATTGGCATGTTTGCTAATGTTGTTGCTTAATTGTCTGATAATGTTGTCTGAAAAAAAATGCAAAAAAGAAATCTTTGACACGAGTCATTGAAAATAGCAAGTCAGCTAGTGACTAATAAAAAGAAAAAATTTAAAAAAAAAATAGAAAACATGAAAATTAGTAGATTATATTGTTGATGAATTTTTTCTAGCATTTTTGTTGGCTTGTCGCGTTATTAGTCGGCATGTTAGGCTACAATGTTGCATGCGTTGATGCCTATGTATCTCCACAGCAAATCGACGTTCACCATTGTGTACTATTTTTTTAAAGACCCTGAGAGTCGGTTGTGAAAGCAAAAGAAAACAAAAAAAAAGCGAGCAATTTAACGAAATAAGCTTAGAAAGTAGCTGAAAATGCATCGGTTGCAGGTGCACGACCCCCGGGGGTTGGAAGAGCCTGGCCTCCACTCAGGTTCAGAGGGAGAGAGTTGATAAAGGTGGACGAAGGGCTGTTGTACCTTTCCATCGACGCTCTACCATCCAGTGGGATGCTTCTTGTCCCTCTGTCCCTGCCAATGCCCCCAGGTGGGTATTTGCCCCGAAATTTCACTGAAATCAAGCTAATTCGTTTTTCATGTTCATTGATTAATTCATTTTTTGTATAAAAAAAAAACAAACAAACAAAAATATTTGTCTCACTTGATTATTATATCAGCTGTAATAAAAAAAAAATCAAAAACGCTGTTCTTCTAACCCATTCACAAGTGAAATCGCTTCAATTCAAGTACATAACATCAATCATTCTTTTTTAATATATTCATTAGCTATTTTATCCATCAATAATACGTATAACCCTCGAAATTGTCGACTTGACTGTTAATATAACCTTACCTAAGTATATGCATGAGTTGTTAATAATAATTATAGTATAATTTGGCGGGAAATATTTGTATTAATTGGTTGCTAGTGTGATGTAATCGTAGTTAATTTTTTTTTGTTGGTTTTGTAGTCCATAATTGGCAGGGTTGAGTAGTTTTTTTTTTTGGAAATGCTGGCAGCATGTTTTTAGCGGGGCAAATTACGCGGAATTACTTGCATTTATGGTGATTTTATTTGTATAATGAAAATAAAAAGTAAAAGGTAAAATTCATTTGTAAATATTTTTTTATCAAATTGATATTTTTTATTTCAAGTAAAACCACAATGCAAATTCTGATATTTCATTGGAAAGTTGGTTTTTTTTTTTATTCTAATAATGTGAAAAATTGGAAATTCCGTCACAATAGTTTGGGTAAGCAAAAGCTTTTGTTTTTTTTTTTTACACCAGCCGTCAATATTACTTACTGCTTTTTTCAAACTGCCGACATTAATGATTATTGTTTTTCACCATCACTCACAATTAAAAACTATGAAATAATTGTTGAGAAAAAAGCTGTCGCTAATCGAGCCGCAATCCATCAGGTCGACCGTGAACCGAATCGCCGATGCGCCAGGTACACCACCGGGTGGACCACCCTCGTATTCCCGAGGACCTCCAACAGGTGGCGACTGTCCTCCAGTGCCGTCAGTGGGCTCTCCAAGCTCACCAGCTCCATCACCGCTTCCAACGCCGCACTCGGAGCCAGCGTCAGTGCCTCCTTCCGCCGATCTGACCATGCCAACGCTCAGCCCACAACCACCACCGAGTCACTCAAACACTGCCCCACCTCTGACACCCTCGCAGGGACCCAAGTCGGCGTCGTCCGGCTGCAATAACAACCAAATGCCGAGCCCGGCGCCCGGACCAACGCTCAAGCGACCGATTCTCTCGTCTCGAGAGTATGAGGGCGCGTTGCTTGACGACGAGCAGCCCCTGTCTTGGCTCTACGACTACTCGACCCAGGAAGCCTGGCTCAATCATCCGGTAAAGCGATACAAGCCCGCTCCCACGACTGGACCTTTGCATTCGCGTAGCAACAGTCTGTATCCCTCAAGTACACCGAATCTGGCAACTCCAAAGCTCGAGATCAAGCAGGAGCCTGGCGTCGCGGTCGTAAGTTGTCTATTCACCTTTTTCTTTGATTTTTAAATTGACAAACAAAAAAGAATCAAATCAACTAAAGTTATTGAATATTTCAGGGTGAGTGTGCTGAAGGAAGAAACGATCCATACGAATTTGATGCGACAGGCGAGGATAATAGTGCAACGCATGTTGTTGGCGTTGATGGATTGCGTCGGCCGCGTGAAGAGCCAAAACCCGGCTCGCTATTTACAAGCGAAGGTCTGCAAGCCTCGTACAAAGATCTCGACCAGATTTTCGACAATTCCGACCCGGATACTTCGAGTGACGAGACGAATCTCAATCAGCTGCAAGTTCAAACACCTCCTGGCTCCAACAAATCCGGTTTACACGAGGAGACACGGATCGACGGCACAACAAAGCAGAATAATCGCGGCGTGGGTATTTTACGTCCGGAGGAACTGTCTAAAATGTTTCCCACGCCGCCGTCACTCGAGCATCCAGTCGCATCGCCCTGTCAGCTCAGCGACGTGCCTATCGACCAGCCTGAGATGTCCACGCCGCAGCGACATCACCGTCATGCGTTAGACATCTATCCGAATATGGGTTCACCGCCCGAGGAGCACATTGACGACTGGTCGTATGTTTTTAAGCCTGTGCCCGTGTGTAAGCTCGTTGGCTCGTCCAAGTACGCGCCACTGATTAATTTACCGAGTCAGGCGTTACCACCCGTCACGCTGCCGTTGCACTGTATCTACAGACCCTCGTGGCAGTGCACCAGTACCACGGAAAAGACCTCGCACTCGCACTCGGCGCCATTGCGTACTACACAGTCTCAGCCGGATTCGGATCATTCGCAGCCAAGTACGATTCAAGCGTCGCAGCAAATGCAGACGCCTCACGCGCAAATTTGCCCACCAAGCCCGGCGCCCGGTGCTGCCTATCGCGCGGGAAGACCGCCACCACCTCCGTACGATCAGCCCAGTCCTGCCACCTCCACCACGTCGTCCTATCTCAACAAAAATATCAACAGCATCGATGCAGATACGCCGGGACCTACGCGAGCGCCTGAATCAAACTCGCTGGTGGTTAATATTTTGCTGGGTGATACGGCAATGAATATTTTCCGTGACCACAATTTCGACAGCTGCAGCCTGTGCGTGTGCAATGCTGGGCCAAAGGTTGTAGGCAATATCAAGGGCGCGGATGCGGGTGTGTATGTGGCAGGCTCGTGGGCAAGTAGCTCTCTCTTCCAGGACGATGATCAAATTCGCTGCAGTTGTGGATTTAGTGCAGTTGTAAATCGCCGACTTGCTCATCGCGCTGGATTATTTTACGAGGATGAAATGGAGATTACGGGCATTGCCGAGGATCCAGCGGAAAAGAAAAAATCATCACTGGCCACAGTGGCTTGCGGAGTGGATGCCAAGGCTGCCGATGTGCTTGACATTGTGCCGCCCAGTGTTCTCGAACTTGTGCGCGAACAGTGTGCAATTGTACAGAGCTCGGCAAGCAGTTTGTACCGTGCCGCGAGGATTTACGCGAGCAATCGCAGTCAAATTGTCGCGCCCATGGTTCACACGCTCGAGTTTAATGATGGAAATGAGGTGTCAATTGCTGCACTTGATCAGGGCAAGATTGTTGACGGTGCAGTTGAGCGTAGTCGCGTTATAGGCGTTCATCGGTGGGCGTTTATTCACGCGCGTGGTCCTCAGTGTACCGGCGACATTGTGCGAATGATGCGCACGCTGCAGCCGTTGTTGCAGGAGGCCGTGCAGAAAAAGTGTACCACGAGAATGTGGGAAGCACCGTACACCGTGGCTGGACCTCTAACTTGGCGGCAATTTCATCGGCTTGCCGGCCGTGGCACCGACGATCGCTGCGAGCCCCAGCCAATTCCTGCACTGGTTGTTGGCTACGATCGTGATTGGCTTTCGCTGTCACCGTACGCACTCAGTTATTGGGAAAAACTACTTCTCGAGCCGTATGCCGGGTCTCGCGACGTGGCTTACGTTGTTCTGGCTCCCGATAATGACTCAGTGGTGAATAAGGTCAAGTATTTCTTTCGCGAACTGTCTACCACGTATGAAATATGCCGTTTAGGCAAGCATACGCCTATTACCAAGACCTCGCGCGACGGAATTATTCGTGTGAGCAAGTCGGCATGCGGCAAGTGGGCCAAACAACCGATTGACGAGTGGTTTAAGCATCTTGGCGAGAACCAGATCGGCGAGCAGTTGAGGTTGTACGCACAAGTGTGTAGTAATCGCTTGGCGCCGTATTTGACGCAAGTTATTCAAGATCGAAGTTTGCTCGATGCCGCCGACTCGTCCAACAAACAATCAGCGACACAGCCGCCCTCGGTACCACCCTCAGACTCTATGCCTGCCACTCCTGATGGCGTCACCGTGAAAACTGAACCGCAAGACCCGGAGGCGGCCAGCGAAACGGCCTCTGCAAATACTACGCCTAATGCCAACTCTGCTATTGGCAATACTACACCTACAAACGCCCAGACATCGCCTGCAAGCAGTCATCCAAACTCCAATGCCTCGACCAACACTACGGCGAGCTCGGGCGCCGAAGGAAGAAACTCGACCACCGGCGGTAATACAACGATTGGACCGGATGAAGATGAAGTTGAACCGCCCAGTGTTGTTGTTTATATTGTGGAGCCTTTCACTCTTGGCGGAGCAGAAAATCCAGATCGCAGGCGATTAGCCATCTTGGCGTTGCTCAGAGCGTATTCGGCTGCAGTTAATGCCATGCCCGAGAATCTCAGATCGAATATTCATGTGCAGGTGAGTTGACTGAGATTTATGCCAAAATTAGGCATTTTTTTTCTCAATATAATATTGTAAATAAATAAATGATAGTTTTATTATACATTTATGCAAAGAAATGACCTTTTAAACAAATGGAAAAATTTCTCGTCGACAGTTGATATCTCTGGAGAGCATAACGGAACTCAGTCGAGCTCGAGACCGGCGAAAAATTCAAGACGAGTTACGAGCTCTGGCGTTAAACGTGTTTCTACAAGGTCGCCGACTGCTGAACCACAATTCAACCGTCAAGAGCCTCACGGGCTTTGGCACAGCAGCAGCCGCCGATATCTTCCTCAAGTCCAAAGACGTAAGTATTCTATTTTTTTCTTTATACATTGGCTTTTTTTGCGCGCATCATCGCTGCGTCACGCATGAGACTCACGGTGTCGTTGCACCGTGACCTTAAGTTTCCGGTTGGCCTGCAGGAACGAAATAAAGCGCCCTATCGTCTCTACGCGCCGGCCTACGTTCTGGCGCCTTTGCGGGCCAAAAGCGAGGCACCAGAGTCCTTTGGAATCGCCGGACCCGAGGAGTGCGCTGTGCTCTACCTCAGCTACTGCCTGAGTGAGGATCAATCGCGGCTATTGGCTGTTGCTACGGACGATCGTGGAGAAATATTCGAAACTGCAACCATAAATATTGATATCCCGAATCGCAAGCGACGAAAACGAGCCTCGGCACGACGTATTGGCTTGCAAAAACTCATGGATTTCATTTTGGGTGTCATGTCTCAAGGGGTGAGTCTTGCCAGTGACGGTGGACATTTTCTACACTTGTTTTTTTTACGGATTTAATGACTGTGATTGTTGATTTTTCTAGGTTCAACCGTGGAGACTGGTTGTTGGGCGTGTAGGACGTATCGGACACGGCGAGCTCAAGGGCTGGAGTTGGTTGCTCTCGCGAAAGGCTCTATTAAAGGCATCGAAACACTTGAAGGAGATTTGTGGACAGTGTAGCTTACTGTATCCATCGGCTGCGCCGTGCGTTTTGAGCGCCTGTCTTGTCTCCCTCGAGCCCGATTCGACGCTTCGTCTCATGGCTGATCAGTTTACGCCTGACGAGAGATTCAGCCAGACGTCTGTCAATTGCCAACTGTCGACACCACAGGACGTCACTTGCACGCACATCCTTGTTTTCCCGACATCCGCCACGACTCAAGTTAGTATTTTCGACATTTGTTAAAATGCCATGCTCATTGCAGCTGTTACTAACGATTTTCTAAATGCGTTTAGTCGTCGCAGACTGCATTTCAAGAGCAGCATATCAATGGCCCGGAGCTCGGCGATGACGAGCTCTTCTCCGCACTCAACGATGACATGGCTGAGGGCATGGAGGGCATGGGAGACTTTAATGACATTTTCAATGCATGGTCTGAGCCTGGTACCGGCGGTGGCCAGAGCCCCAACGGCAGTCCTCATCGACCTGAGGGCTCGCCTATGGGTGGTGATGGCGGTGGATCCGGCATGGGCAATCACGATGGACCAGGTAGTCCTTTTCCGTGCAGCAATACACCCAGAGTGAGTTTTGAAATTGTTTTTTCGTCGCTTTACTAATGCTAAAGAAACGTATAACGAGTTGATGTTTAGTACTTCTCGGAAAACTCACTGTTTTCATGATTTTTTGCCGATAACTCGGCAGAAAAATGCAATTTAACATATTAAGTATGATGGGATAACTATATATTATTAAATTATTGCAGACGGCAATTGTTGATCAGGCCGAAGAAGTAGGAACACTTTTACAGCAGCCGTTGGCATTGGGTTATCTTGTTTCGACAGCGCCAACGGGACGAATGCCTCCGTGGTTTTGGGCAGCATGTCCACATTTAGAGGGTGTTTGTCCGGCTTTCCTTAAAAATGCCCTGCACCTGCACAGTCCGGCAATTCAGCAAAACAGCGACGACCTTTTGCAGCAACAGAGCGCGCCGACGGCGCACCCACTGGACTCGCAATATACCACTGATGTGCTCAGGTAAATTTTTAAAACTGCTTTGAAGGCAAAAAAGAAATTTTAGTTAATTATAATATGTATTTATTTATTTATTTAGATACGTACTAGAAGGTTACAATGCTCTTTCGTGGCTAGCGGTTGATTCCAACACGAAAGATCGACTTTCCTGCCTGCCAGTGCACGTCCAGGCACTGATGCAGCTGTACCATGCGGCAGCAGCCCTCGTCTGACCCAGACCCACAATTCCCCTGGCAGCAGTGCGTTTCGCAAAAATTTTTTGCGCACTTATTCTTGCAATAACCACTCTCGGGGCTGTACGCGGGCTCTCGCAAGACGTTTTAAACTCAATTTATACCTGCGTTATAACGAACGATTCGTTAAATCGATTGTTGTATCGCTAAATATTTTTTTTTTTACCACAAACAACTAAGGCAAACGAGCAGGATTAAGGACCATTGTTTTTCGTCTTTTAGTTGCGTTTTTTTGCAATGAGATGGTATGTATTTATTATCATCTCAAATAATTTATTAGCCCGCTCAGCGGTTTTTAGATAGTTGAATCCGAACAAAAACAAAATGTTAATAGCATCGCGAGTTGGGGGATGTTATATAATTCAATACGATTATTGTAGTTAAAGTAATGCCAAGTGAGTAGTAAATATGAAAATCTGAAAGACATAAAGAGTGTGAAAAAAAAAGAAAAAAATTTTTTTTATTCATACTGACAATTTTTTTTTGTATGAAAGATACAGTAAATTTGATTCATTTTTTAAATCAGTGACTATGGGGTGGGTTTTATTTATTGATTTTTTTTTGTTTTTTTTGTTTTTTTTATTGATGGAATTTTTTTTTTTTAATTGCAGCTGGACGCTGGACGATGATCAAACTAACCTGAATGGCCGTGTTTCTAAATGTTTTTTAGCCATTTTTAAATCTGGTTATTATTATTTTATGTGAAATACGGCCTCGTACAAGCCCCGCGTAAATCAAAAAATTTTTTAAATCATTTTTTTATTGCTATATAAGCAACGATTTTTCTGACTACATTGGGTTGTGAAACCAAAGTTCTCTTCAAAAGTGGTCGTTATTAGTTTTTTTTTCATCACAATCGAGAATAAATATAGATCCATATATTGACTGTAGGCGCGGGCAAAGCAATAATTGTAAATTAAAATTTTTTGTAATATTTAAATTTTTACACATCTAATCAATTACCAATGAAGATTGATTGTTTTTTTTATTATTGGCTATAATTACTATTATTCAACTAATTATTTTATCTGATATTCTGATAAAATGGCTGATAATCATCTCTCGATAGTGATGTGAGAAAACGCGACCGAAGAAAAGAATAAAGAAAAAAGCCTTGATACAATTTTCGAACAAAGAGTGAAAAAAAAAGACATTTGGATTTTACAAACGGGATTATACAAATTTTAATAGGTGATCTTCTATTGATTATATACTACTTGTAATTATAGCGAACGACGAAAAAAAAAAAAAAAAAAAAAAAAA
>MVJL01011054.1:5000-12756 GCA_002156465.1 Macrocentrus cingulum | reverse complement strand
CGCTCCGTGACTCGCAGCGTTTCAGCCTTCGCCAAGTTACCCTCCAACTATTCTCGCTCGGGAGGGGATGCGAGCGGTATGCATATATATATGCATACCGCATGGATATCGGATTTTTTTTCTTCTAATTATTATTATTATTATTATTATTATTATATTTATATCATCGTATTTTGATTGCTTTACTTCTCTCCTTGCGCTGAACGGTCAACGCCTGTCTCCTAATTTTTGTCAATCTCTTATTTTTTCTCCTCACTCTACTGTTTCTATAATAGTTCTATTATCTTTGGTATCTTTGCATTTCCCATTGTTTATTTTTTGCACTTTGTTGTTCAATCTCTTATTTTTTCTCCTCACTCTACTGTTTCTATAATAGTTCTATTATCTTTGGTATCTTTGCATTTCCCATTGTTTATTTTTTGCACTTTGTTGTCCTATTTGCTAAAATTTTCGTTCAATATTTTCCGCATTTTGTCCTTTAGGCAAATCTCAGGGACTTTATTTCGTTGCATCCTCATCATGTTTTTTTACGTAACCAAACGCACTATTCTCATCATGTGTCTAATAGTGTCTAGGTGTATTCCGTTTAATCTGATGTATTTTGCTGTATTTTTAGTCCTTTCTGTTTTCTCTATTCCAAACGCACTATTCTCATCATGTGTCTAATAGTGTCTAGGTGTATTCCGTTTAATCTGATGTATTTTGCTGTATTTTTAGTCCTTTCTGTTTTCTCTATACCATTAAGTCTTTAATCTATAAAGTATGCCTACTTTTATTGTGCCAGTCATTAGTATTTGAGAGGTAGACAGAGCTAACGAAGCAATTTTGAGAAATGCTGCTGATCGAGGTACGGTTTTTCAATTTGGCAACTAACGCTGGCGGCTGACCTTGACTTTTAGGGGGGGGGGGGGAAAATCATCTGTTTTAACTTCTTTTAGGTGAGTTTTCAATGACTCTTGAAGGTCGGGAAAGTTCGTTTTCTGGGGGGGGGGGTGAAAATCATCTGTTTTAACTTCTTTTAGGTGAGTTTTCAATGACTCTTGAAGGTCGGGAAAGTTCGTTTTCCAACTTTTACAACGTCCAGGTGATTCTAACTTTTTTCAGGTGAATTTTCAACGTCTTTTTCGAGGGATGCCGACTCTTTGGGGTCGGAAAAATTTGCTTTCCAACTTCTACCGTGCCCAAGTGGTTTTAACCTGCTTCAAGTGAATTCTCAATGCCTCGTTCGAGGAATGCTGACTTTTGAAGGCGTGGAAAATTTGTTTCCAACTTCTTTAACATGCAGGTGGTTCTCACCGGTTTCAGATGAACTCTCAACGTTTTTATCGAGGTGTTCCGACTCTTGAAGGTTAGAAAAATTTGTTTTTCAACTTTTACAACGTCTAGGTAGTTCTTACCGGTTTCAGGTAAATTCTGAACGTCGTCTTCTCTTTGGGGTCGGAAAAATTTGCTTTCCAACTTCTACCGTGCCCAAGTGGTTTTAACCTGCTTCAAGTGAATTCTCAATGCCTCGTTCGAGGAATGCTGACGAAAGGCAAATGCTTTTGAAGGCGTGGAAAATTTGTTTCCAACTTCTTTAACATGCAGGTGGTTCTCACCGGTTTCAGATGAACTCTCAACGTTTTCATCGAGGTGTTCCGACTCTTGAAGGTTAGAAAAATTTGTTTTTCAACTTTTACAACGTCTAGGTAGTTCTTACCGGTTTCAGGTAAATTCTGAACGTCGTCTTATCGAGGTGTTCCGACTCTTGAAGGTTAGAAAAATTTGTTTTTCAACTTTTACAACGTCTAGGTAGTTCTTACCGGTTTCAGGTAAATTCTGAACGTCGTCTTCGAGGAATGCCGATTCTTGGAGGTGCGAAAATTTTGTTTTCCAACTTTTACAGCGTCCAGGTGGTTTTCATCTGTTTCAGGTGAATTTTCAACGTCTTCTTCGAGGAATGCTGACTCTTTGGGGTCGGAAAAATTTGCTTTCCAACTTCTACCGTGCCCAAGTGGTTTTAACCTGCTTCAAGTGAATTCTCAATGCCTCGTTCGAGGAATGCTGACTCTAGGTAGTTCTTACCGGTTTCAGGTAAATTCTGAACGTCGTCTTCGAGGAATGCCGATTCTTGGAGGGGCGAAAATTTTGTTTTCCAACTTTTACAGCGTCCAGGTGGTTTTCATCTGTTTCAGGTGAATTTTCAACTTCGTCTTCGAGGAATGCCGATTCTTGGAGGTGCGAAAATTTTGTTTTCCAACTTTTACAGCGTCCAGGTGGTTTTCATCTGTTTCAGGTGAATTTTCAACCTCTTCTTCGAGGAATGCTGACTCTTGGCGGCCGTGGAAATTTGTTATCCATTTTTCACAGCTTTCTTGTGGGTTTTAACTGTTTTAGATGAATTTTTCACATCTTTCTGAGGGAAAAAATCATTTTTTCGAGATGAAAAAATGTATATCGTATTTTATAATATTGTGCCGCTGTGATCCAAGCGACTGGTTGAGGTGAGAGTGGGGGAACTGCGTGCGTTGTTAGACTAAGTCGTCAGACTGCCCGCTGTGTGAATTTCAAATATATTCGATGTATTTCTAGTTTCGGAGCCAACCATACAAGCGCAACACTGCTACGAGTCGATGTCTCAGACAGAATGACTCCCTATGTAGCATACCGCTGTACAGCGTTATAATCAATAATTATACCAATGATATTGGTAGTTATACCGAGTATCGAACTCACTTCTCTTCGAGCGAGAATCAGTTGTGTATTTTTTTACTTTATAATCAATAATTATACCAATGATATTGGTAGTTATACCGAGTATCGAACTCACTTCTCTTCGAGCGAGAATCAGTTGTGTATTTTTTTACACGCGTTCACTCCGTGTCGTACTGACATAAACTTTTGTTTTAATGTCTTGCGAGAGAAATGTGTTTTTCAAACACATTTAACAGCGAGAGGATGTTATTGATTGTCGTACTGACATAAACTTTTGTTTTAATGTCTTGCGAGAGAAATGTGTTTTTCAAACACATTTAACAGCGAGAGGATGTTATTGAACATTCAGTATTATATGATTTATATACAGTGTGATATAAAGAGAAGGAAGCTCTTTATTCCTAGAATAAAGCGAAGAAGTATTCTCTTTATATTATCATGTTTGATCAGTATTATATGATTTATATACAGTGTGATATAAAGAGAAGGAAGCTCTTTATTCCTAGAATAAAGCGAAGAAGTATTCTCTTTATATTATCATGTTTGATAATAAAATTTAAGAGTATGTGTTCTGTGTTTTTTGTATATCCAACATATTATAGAGAACTTGTTCTTTAGGTGTGCTTGGTTTACAATTGCGCACAACATATGCCCTTCATGTACGCAAATGTGTGTTAAATATATCTAACAACATTTGCGTTTCATGATGGAGTTTTCTTATATATATTAAAATTTAAGAGTATGTGTTCTGTGTTTTTTGTATATCCAACATATTATAGAGAACTTGTTCTTTAGGTATGCTTGGTTTACAATTGCGCACAACATATGCCCTTCATGTACGCAAATGTGTGTTAAATATATCTAACAACATTTGCGTTTCATGATGGAGTTTTCTTATATATATATATAAAAATATATATAAATTTAAAGAAGCTCCCTGGTTGATCCTTTGTTAAATATATCTAACAACATTTGCGTTTCATGATGGAGTTTTCTTATATATATATATAAAAATATATATAAATTTAAAGAAGCTCCCTGGTTGATCCTGCCAGTAGTCATATGCTTAACATTTGCGTTTCATGATGGAGTTTTCTTATATATATATATAAAAATATATATAAATTTAAAGAAGCTCCCTGGTTGATCCTGCCAGTAGTCATATGCTTGTCTCAAAGATTAAGCCATGCATGTCTCAGTACATGCCGTATTAAGGTGAAACCGCGAATGGCTCATTAAATCAGTTATGGTTCCTTAGATTGTACACACATTTACTTGGATAACTGTGGTAATTCTAGAGCTAATACATGCAAACCAGAGTTCCAACCAGAAATGGAAGGAACGCTTTTATTAGATCAAAACCAATCGGTGGCGGCAGGTGTTTTACACTTGTTCATCGTTTACTTTGGTGACTCTGAATAACTTTGTGCTGATCGCATGGTCTCGTACCGGCGACGAATCTTTCAAATGTCTGCCTTATCAACTTACGATGGTAGGTTCTGCGCCTACCATGGTTGTAACGGGTAACGGGGAATCAGGGTTCGATTCCGGAGAGGGAGCCTGAGAAACGGCTACCACATCCAAGGAAGGCAGCAGGCGCGCAAATTACCCACTCCCGGCACGGGGAGGTAGTGACGAAAAATAACGATACGGGACTCATCCGAGGCCCCGTAATCGGAATGAGTACACTTTAAATCCTTTAACGAGGATCCATTGGAGGGCAAGTCTGGTGCCAGCAGCCGCGGTAATTCCAGCTCCAATAGCGTATATTAAAGTTGTTGCGGTTAAAAAGCTCGTAGTTGAATCTGTGTGCCACGCTGTCGGTTCACCGCTCGCGGTGTTTAACTGGCATGATTGTGGGACGTCCTACCGGTGGGCTTAGCTGTGTGCAAACATGGCGGTCCAACTAATATCCTATCGCGGTGCTCTTTATTGAGTGTCGAGGTGGGCCGGTACGTTTACTTTGAACAAATTAGAGTGCTTAAAGCAGGCTATTTTCGCCTGAATACTGTGTGCATGGAATAATAGAATAGGACCTCGGTTCTATTTTGTTGGTTTTCGGAACTCCGAGGTAATGATTAATAGGGACAGATGGGGGCATTCGTATTGCGACGTTAGAGGTGAAATTCTTGGATCGTCGCAAGACGAACAGAAGCGAAAGCATTTGCCAAAAATGTTTTCATTAATCAAGAACGAAAGTTAGAGGTTCGAAGGCGATCAGATACCGCCCTAGTTCTAACCATAAACGATGCCAGCTAGCGATCCGCCAAAGTGAAGTAACCCTAAATGAGTTTTATCCTAAAGTGAATTCCTAAACAATTTATTTCATAATTATAATGTTTTCATTAATCAAGAACGAAAGTTAGAGGTTCGAAGGCGATCAGATACCGCCCTAGTTCTAACCATAAACGATGCCAGCTAGCGATCCGCCAAAGTTCCTCCGATGACTTGGCGGGCAGCTTCCGGGAAACCAAAGCTTTTGGGTTCCGGGGGAAGTATGGTTGCAAAGCTGAAACTTAAAGGAATTGACGGAAGGGCACCACCAGGAGTGGAGCCTGCGGCTTAATTTGACTCAACACGGGAAACCTCACTAGGCCCGGACACCGGAAGGATTGACAGATTGATAGCTCTTTCTTGATTCGGTGGGTGGTGGTGCATGGCCGTTCTTAGTTGGTGGAGCGATTTGTCTGGTTAATTCCGATAACGAACGAGACTTTAGCCTGCTAAATAGGCGTACTTATGGTATCTTGAAAGGCCTCTGGGCTTGGTTTCCTTCGGGGGATCATGTCTTTGGGGTTTTATATTTCGCCAAATGCCTGGATTTTCGGGTGTGGAGGGTATTTCGTGGTCTTAAAATAGTGCTAACGTGTGAAAAAATTTTCGTGGTACTTCTAAGGCCTCAAGGGCCTCAAGGTAACCCTAAAAAAAGTTTTATCTCCAAGCGACGTCCTGAACAATTTATCTCATGATCATTTCTCGTCAAATTCTGAGATTTTCGGATTTAAAGGGTTGTTCGTGGTTTCAAAATGGTAACAAGGTGTTAAAAAGTTTTTTTCGGTACTATTCATACCCCTAAGTAACCCTAAACGAGCCTTTGAACGTTTTCGTTTCCGAGAACGTCGCCTTAAATCGCAGCGAACATCATAGAATAAATGTAGAAGAGCCAACTCCTGGAGATGGTCCAAATCCAGAGCCTAAATCGATTTATTATTTCAGTGACAGATCACAATGTCAACTATATTCGAGCAGTTGGGGCAGCTTTCGAGATGGTATTTCAAGCGCAACAACAGAAGCCTGTGGTTGGGAAATTACCAGTTGAATATACTCAATCTGCGAATGATAAAATGAAAATTGCTCCGAATTTCGAAATTATTTTCCAATTGATTGCATTGATAAAATTGAACGCTCTGCAAAGAATTGGCATGAAATGGTGAGACCGATTTTGCTTAAAGTTTATGGAAGTCAGTTACAAAATTTTTCTGCAAAAAGAAAATTATAGACCGATTTTGCTTAAAGTTTATGGAAGTCAGTTACAAAATTTTTCTGCAAAAAGAAAATTAAAATCTCATCCTGCCATTGATTCGAGGCTTCGAAGGGCACTTTTTGGTATGTATGGATATATTTTAATCTCATCCTGCCATTGATTCGAGGCTTCGAAGGGCACTTTTTGGTATGTATGGATATATTTTGCACCGTTTGGTATGAATGTGAGCATTTTTTTTTAATCAATTAATGAAAAAAAGTTTTTGAATAATTTTTAAAATCTACTTGAACGAAAAAAAATTTTTTTCAATCTTTTCCCTACATTTTTTTACATACTCAAATGTATGTACTATACATTTATTCAACAACAAATTTTTCGGGCGCCAGGTTAGGCCTCACCCCTAACCACATCAAGATTCAGCAACAAAATTAATCAAAACACCTGTAAGACGCGGAAAACTAGAAGTGACGACACCTGCGTGACGTCACTCAGTCTCGTTGTCCGTATATCAGCAAACATATTACCTCCCAGCCAGGATATTCAGCAATAAATCAAACCAGAATCCACCAGATAATACAGATAATTATGCCCACTTACCCTCTTTTCTTCGTTGGCCCTTTTATTTATTGAGTTATTCAACAATCAATCGGTTTGGGTGCTCATTGGAAAACCTCTCGGGACGCGTGGGCACAATAATCTTAATCCATCAATAATTTCGCAATCTTTCAAATTTTCAATCAAACTTCTACTTTTAAATAATATTGCGGTTCGAGAAGATAATTCTTTGGTAATCTACAAAGAATGCCAAGTTGTGTGCGATGGAGAGACTGTGGGACAGGGTGATGAAGTGACTTATAAGCAGAACAACATAAAATATCACGGGACTATGAAATTGAGATCTGGTAAGCACGTTTTTTTTTCTCATATGCTTCGAAACTGTAAGAAGACTTTTAATGTCGGCATTAAGGAGGTTAGAGCGAATCTATATGAAAAAAATTAATTCCACCTTAGAGACTTGAAATTTCGATAGTATAATAAGAAATGCTCAACTTCAATAGATTCTACTGTCCAGTACCAGAGATAATAGGTGTTAAGTTCGTTTCTTTAAACACCTTCATAATGCACTTAAATGACAGGACCCCAACCTGCACACCTTTCTCGAATTTTTTCGCCTAGATAAATCCAACTTTTACTCATGAAAAAATTATCCAATAAACTTGGAACTATTTGGAACAACTTGGTATTGATATAAAACCGATCTACAGTCCCTGGTGATTTTTAACATACAGTATAAACTCGGTATGCGTACCGTTAAAGGATAAATACGGTATAAACACAGTATAAACTTTGTAAACCTACTGTCTTCCTACAGTCGTTTTGGTCCCTTTTTTACCGTGAAAATACCGTATTATCACTATTATATACGGTAAGCTCTGCGAAAATTTATGTTGTATTTGGTTTGATAATTTACGGTAATAATACTGTATATTAACGGTGATTAAACGGTGACACGTATAATTTGTTTTATATTATATTACTATCAAAAATCAACAATTATTGGCCGTGTGCCTAAAACAC
>MVJL01011050.1:0-15845 GCA_002156465.1 Macrocentrus cingulum | reverse complement strand
GAATATCGCTCCTTTTGGGGCTTTTTCTAGGGATTTCTGCAAAAACGGTATAGAAAGTCACTAGAACACGAATTTCGCTCGGTGAATTTCGCTCGCATGAATTTGTACCTTTAGTTTCAAAGTGGAATACAGCCTTTTGAGTATAAACCGTATAGTGAAAATTGACGCGACGTCGAGAAGAAAAAATGAAGCTTGCGGAACAGAGTTGCAGTGAGTGACAACCTAACCTCTATTTCGTAAAATTGAAGGTTTCCCAGGCTGATGCGAGAGCAGTGAGCAACGCTGACAGTGACATGTACTTGGTCGATTGGCAGCATTCGTCGTTGGTCATTCGACACACTGCAGCAGTGCACAAATATAGCGAGGGTCATGTGTTTTCATGCATATGCTAATGTATGCCGACAATGTAGGTGGCCATATCTGCAAGTGAGGTTAGTATACAAAATTTTCTACCGCGGTGTTTTAATTTTCAACGTAAATATCATTGAGAACAATCGATGGCGTTTATACTTGTCGTGATGGCAGTAGCAGCAGCAGCATCACTCTGTGACGAGTTTCATTGTCGTCAAATTTTGCACGGGCGACATGCGAGAGGATGGCTCGTTTGAATGCTCTTCGCTCGAGAATGCCAAGCGAATGTCAACGATTCTTTTGTTTCGTTGTATAGCGAGGAGCGCGCGCGAGGCCACTCACCAAGGAGTCCATCAAGTCTCTCGTTCTCTCGGTGCGGCGAGTAGAGATGGAGCGAGAACGCAGCCGCGGGGCGGGGGAGAAACTGCTACTTGATTTAAAGCCACGACGATATCTTTGCGAATCGCGTCGGGGCTTAACGAGCGCTACCCCACGTGTACGCGTTCTGTTCGTTACGGTTTCCACTTATTTCCCGGTATATACTCTTTTGAATATATATCCATCAGACGATTTATTTATCTCTGATGAAATAACGCTATATATATTTCAAAGCAAAAATTATCCTGCGGCCAATTTCGTGCATGATGTGAGGCAGCAGCGGCATTCAGTCGAAAATTTTTGTTTCGAAAATTCGCTCAGGTGTCTCAATGTGCATGTGAAAAAAATTGTTTTTTTGTAACACATACCTCTAAAGCTCGTTTTTTTCACTTTTGAGTCGCTGTAAAGTGGTTGTTTTTTCACTGTTGACATCTGTTCCTATATAAAAAGTGTTTTTTTTCACTAGTGCGTAAAATGCCGCATTTTTTTACGGATTAATAAAAATTTAGGCCACTTAATGTCGGCACCAGAGTGAAAAAAATCGAGAATTATTGACATTTGTTGGGGGGAAATATGGTGTAAAGCCCTCAAACTCGTCTTACGATTGCGAAAATCCTTGTTTTCACTCCGTTCATGAGAAAATGAGTGATTCTATTTCGCTCCGACATGAGAATCACTCATATTCGATCGTATCATCACTCGCTACGGTGTAAAAACTCGCGGGTTTTTTGGCCGTTTTTGTTGAAGAAAAATAAATACCTTGATTAAAAACATGCGTTTGGGCTTCGAATATAGTATAAAATTAAAAACACCTTCGTTCCGCAATATACTATTGTTTTGAATATTTTTTTTTGGAGTAAAAAAATATAAGTGGCTGAAATTCAGCGAGATCAGTGGGTATATTTCAATTATATACTAATTTCCATGCGAGATGTGGCTGTTAAAGTCCTGGAGATTTTACGAGGCAATATTTCAACGGATGATATATAATTTTTGAGAAGGCTCTAATGCAACGAGCAATACATGCGAATAAAACTTTGGTCCCGCGCGCGGGGTATATACGTATATATATGTATAGCTGCTGGCAATGCTCAATCGATGTGATGGCAGCCATCTCGTTCGCTCGCCTCTCGCAGTTCGAAGAAGTAAGGCAGGCCCGCGTTCTTCTCGTTTGACGGAAGCCGATGCATTCCGCGAGACATCACGACTGTCTCTCCTGGTCACCCTTATTTATTGCAGCGAGAAACGAGCGACGAGCGGCGATCCGAGGATCAACATCAACCGATCGATGGTTTCGTGTATGTATAGTTATATAATATGCATCCTAACGCTTATCAAAGATTTCCTCAGTCATTGCCGTCGCTCCACTCGCGTACCCTCGAACAAAAAAATTTATAAAAATATATTGCTCATACAAAACCATTTCGTACTGCTGCTACTGATGGCAATACTTGTCGACTATTCATATAGCTGCATGAGTCAACGCCGCGTCCATCTTGCGGTAATGCACCGATATTTTCCTCTCAGTGCGCGACATTATCTGCAATTAACTGTTAAACAACATTGCAACAGTTATTGCTGATATCTTGATAAGGGTGCGATCAGTTGAATAAATTTTTCCCGGGAGTTTTTTTGTAGATAGTAAAATTAATGCTCTCCTTCGTCATGAAGATTTTTGAAAGGCACTTTCAGACTAAAAAAAAAATCAGAAACCCCAAACCTCTAAACCCCAAATTCATGGGAAATAGTACCGTGTAATATAGTATTAAATGTTCTGTACCGAAATGATATTTTTTTGAAAGGAAATTAAGGGCCTAAAAAACTCTTGAAAAAATCAGCAACTCCCTGGGATCGTTTTAAAGACTCTAAACCTCAAATTTATGGGAAATAATTATGGAATATAGTGTCAAATGTGTTGTTTCGCGATGGAATTTTTTTTATTGTTGCATTAAAGTTTAATATGAGTCCGAAAAAAAAATTTGCGACCCCCCGACGTCGTTTTAAAGACCATCGCACATCCTTAAACCTCGAATTTATGGGAAATAATTATGAAGTATCGCGATGAAACGTTTTTAATAGTTGCATTAGAGTCTAAAAAGCTCCCAAAAAAATTTGCAACCCTCTGGAATCGTTTAAAATACCATTGCACACCCCTCAAACCTCAAATTTATGGAAAATAATTGTGAAATACAGTGTTAAACGTTTTGCTTCGAGATGAAATTTTTTTCTATAGTTGCGTTAAAGTCTGAAAAACGTCCGAAAAAAATCAGCAACCCCTTAGTGTCATTTTAAAGACTATCGGCCACTTTCTAAATTTCAAATTCATGAGAAATAGTCGTTTTGAATGTCAGAAAGATGACGAGATTTTTTGTCTTTTTTGAAATTGGGAGAAAATAAAATATATTTAAACGTTAGAGATTTCAACAAATATATTTTTCTATAGCATTTGTATACTATTTATATAAAATAAATGAGTGAAAGTTGTTGGAAAAATTCCGAAATACTTGAATATGCTGGACTGAGCGTGGAAAAAGTCAAATGGTGCACGGCAATGGGCCCGTGGGACATTGAATCGACGAATGAGTACATTTTCAGGAGGTGCTGAGGCATGGAAATCTCCGGAGACGTACGGAAATCATACATCTTTTCGAAGGGAAGAATAGTGGATGTATATATATCTGCAAAAGAGGCGTCGTCGACGACGTCTCAAGGGTTGAGGCTATAGGTAAAGTGTGTGTGTATAGTTGTATAGTTGGAAACGATGTCGCGGGCAATAGTTCATATGCCGGGTGTCGCCTCGTTCTACGTGACCGGCACGCCAATAATGGCACCCTTGCGTGCTCGAAAATTCGAAGGCGTGCACATTTATTTCCACCGGCTATATACTCGAGATTGCACCCTTCGACCCTCATTCGTCCGCCTTGAGATTTTGCCATTTCCCGCAAATCCCATTTAATTTTTTTCTCCTTCCTCTCTTTTTTTTTTTTACAGATAATGCAGTTGTATTTCTTGCACAGTTCGTTTGAAAATCACGGTGGACGTTTTGATTTACTGGAATTTTCCTTCTGCCCGCGACGAGTATTCATCCATTGAGACGTACGAAATACAGTCTGAGGAGAAAATAATATGAAATTTTGGTATTTATAAATTTCTCTGATGAAATATTTGCGCTAAAACTGTGTTTTACGGATTATTAGTCACTTTGTTTTGAGATTAGTTAATTTTCTTTATATAAACCCGATTGTCAGACGATTTTTTTTAGTTGGAAACAAATTTTGAAGCTGATGTCGGGTTGAATATCATTTATAGATCGGAGATAGATTTAACGTCAACACGTTCTCACCGCGTGTAGAATTATTGGGCGCGAAATGCGCGCGACACAATGCACAATAATAAATGCATTTAATTATTGTTATCACTCGAAAGTTGTTTAACTAACCTCGTCGTTTTCTACACGGTTTTACGAGGCTTCAAATGACGTTTTACGTCACATTTTTGTCGAGTGTTAGACTGTGATTTAAACTGAATTAAAAATGGATTTTTAAGATTATTCTGTTGGGGAAAAAAAAATTTCTTCTCTGTAAAAAAATCTGACACGACTGCCAGAAGATTGAGATATGACCCCGGGGCACGAAAATGCACTTTATCCCACTGCTCACGAGCATTCAATTAAATTTCCAACTATATTTTTTTCTGATGTTATAAAAAAAGTGAGAAAATACAGTTGAATCCCATTATTAATAACAAAATTAAGGTTAAAAAACTGCCTAAAAATTCAAAAAAACACTTTTTTCTTATTTTTAATTTCGTTTTTTTATTTTTAAATACAATAGAATGACCTGATCTTTAAATAGTGTCGTATATTTATTGAAAAAAAAAATTTTTCTCTGAAATTAGATGTATAGAGACGATCTGAATACGCAAATATGGGCACATCATTCCAATCGAGCAAGATGATCCAGAAGAAATGGTCACTTTTGGTGGATGTTGACCTTCTGACATATACCGTTCAGTGGGAAGACATTTATGAATCTTGGATCGGTCTATACGCTATTCGATGTATTTTTACCTCCTGAACACGCTGGGTATATGAAACTAATTCGGCGAGATGTTGCAGCTTTAATTGTATGGGAAAAATGATCATTTTCGGTCGATTTCGACATTTCGAGGTGCTTTTTAATGGGAAGATTTTGATCGATTTTGGTTTGCTATACACCATTCGATGTATTTTCACCTCTTCAATACGGAAGGAATATGCTATCTGTTGTTTATGTAATGAATTAATTCCCGATCCAGTGGAACGCTCGAAAAATCGGGAAAAAAATCTTAAATATTATAAAAATTCTCAGCGCTCATCTACCTACAGGGTGTTGAACAGTTTTACAAAGTTTTTTTATGCAGTAAAGCAGTTACACATTTGGAAATTTTGTCAAAATATATCGTTATCAAGTTTCTTATTGAAAAATACAAATTTTCGAAATTTTCAAAATTTTTAAACAGTTATCAAAAATTAAATTTTAAAAATTTAGCAAATTTTTTCCTTTTAAATTTAGAATTTACGTGGGAAATACATATATATGAAAAATTTCATTAAAAAATTTTGATAAAAAGTCACTTTTGTATTGCAGCTTCAATTTTTGTTAGAAAAAAATTTTTTTTTTTCAATAAGGAATAACCCCATATATGCAATATATGTTTTTTTGAGTAAAAATTTTTTTTACCACAAGGATTATTATTGAAAATTGATTGATTCAAATATTTTCAATTAATCCAAGGATAAATACATGAATTATAGTTGGATATTTTAATTGATAGAGATTTAAAAAGAGACGCGTGGTACAGGCATTAATTAAACGCGGAACATGCTTCAAGCATCCTCTGTAAATCAGTAAATTTTTTTCAGTTACAAGATATCTACAAGCGGGTGAATATGGTAAAAGCGAGTTGGCTGGCGCGTAAATCAGCGCGACGCCTCTGGAAAAAAACTGTTGGTAAAACTAATCCGCTTTGGGTGCAAGCGTCCATCAACTGGACACACACGGCAATAGCGATAGAGGCGGCCAACGGGTACATCAGCCTGAAATAACCGGCGTTTTATACATTTCTATCCTCGCAATAAGCCGCATATGCCACTATACTATCACTATAAGCAGTATCTATTGAACAGATCGCCGTATAACGACACTATGACGGAACATTTTGATAACGAAGGCTTGATTGTTAGGATAGAGAGAAAAAAAAGCCAGGGGCTACTGTGCATCAGTGACAAAGTGTGACAAGTGAAAGCCCGGCACTGAGGCGATAAATGCCAGCGACGAAAAACCAGGAAGCAGGATATCGTTATGGTCCGACATCGTTATACCAGCTAGTGCGACGCTAGTACCAAAAGAGAAACAAAATGAAAATGTGGACAGGTTTACGCTGAAAGTTCTATCCGAAACACGCCAAGATTTATTTCAAAGACCCTTTTTTTGTTTTATTTATTTATGAACCCTCTCTGCATATCTAACCAACGACCCGCTATACGACTTATTCTTCATTCTATATCTATATTAACATCGAAATATATTTATTAATTTGCTTAACTTATATTTAAGGTATTTAAGAAGGCAAAATCATGTTTATTCCTCGCTTATTCAAGTGATACGCATAAAAATGGGAAATTTCGAGCGTTTTTCGCTTGTACCGTTTAAACTAATGAAAATTCGAGAGTAATGCTTATCATCAAATTGAAAGGTACTTGAATTCCCTACAAAATGACCACCCTAGGGTCGATATAGGTCAAGTAGTTATTGAGATATCGCGCGGAGAGACGCAACGTCTCTCCACTCGATTTTTCTGAAAACATTCGGGTTATAGTGAGTATCAATAGCTTATTTTGAAGATGATTCAATTACCTAGAAGTTTGCTTGTGTATATAGATATGTAGAACCTCCTTATCACCAAAATTTTTCGAATTAAAAAAAAAAAAAGTAGAAAAATCGCGAAAAAATGATAAAAATCTGAGAAAAATTAGTTTTTACTTACAATTAAATATTTTTTTCTTGTATTTAATATAATTAACGGTGATTTATAATTTATTAGTACTATTGGAGGTAGTTTACAATTTTTTTCATTCAAAAATTTTTCTCCGACGAATTTTTTTATTTTCAAGTTTTCTATATGTCATGATTTTATTGGTTTTTTTTTTCAACAAATTATATAAAAAAATCGTTTCAACAAACTTTGATATAGCATTTAAAAAGTTGAGAAGGCAAAGAAAATTTTTTTTTCAGTCACATATTCAAGTTCTACTCGTTCAAAAGGAAAAATTTTGTTTCCGTACCAGCGTTTTTCGCTTGTACCGTCTGAACTAAGCGGAATTCGAGAATAACACTTATTATAAGATTTAAAGGTAATTAAATTTCCTATAAAATGACCACCCTGAGATTATTGTAGCTTAAGTAGTTACCGAGATATCGCGCGGAGAGACATTTTGTCTTTTTACTCGATATCTCCGGAAATATTCGGGTTACATCGACTTTTAATAGCACAATTTAAAGATAATCTAATTACCTAAAACTTTGTTTATGTATATGTACATAGAAAAACTCGGCATCACAGAAATTTTTCGACTTGTTTAAAAAAAAAGACAGAAAATCGACTTTTTTTCTATATTGTACATAAATAATGTGATAAATAGAATTATTTATATATAGTTTAAATTTATGAAAAATAGTGAAATTAAGAAAAGTAAAATGATTTTCGTGGGATACACGGCTTGTGCGTTAATAATTACGAAAAGATGCATGTAATTCGGTGTTTTGGGTGAATTGAAGTTTCTGTAAAGCAACATGACAAATCGATGTTCTTTGCTCCGAAATTCATTAGATGGTGAACGTGGTCAGGTTCACATAATGAAGCGATAGAATGCGAAAAATTCGTTGGCACGACGTTTTCGATGGAATTGTAAAAAACAAGGCGACACGACCGCGACGTATAGAGGAAGAAGAGGCAACGAGCGAGAATGAAGGAATGGTTGAGGCAGAGCATCACATCAGTGTAGAGAGAGTGGGAATGAAGAAGTAGAGGCGAAAAACAGACAAACCATGATACGAGGTAATTGTTAGTCGGGCAATATTCTCGTCTCGTTCTGATTTCTCTGTTATTTCCAAATGCCAATGCCGCAAAAGTGTAAAAATCAAGCAAAATACGTCTATGTATTGTCGCGGTTGGTAAAAAATATGCGCGCGCCACACAGAGTCACAGCACTCACAATATCGCTTCATAGAGGCTGATTTTCAACAGCAAAAAGATCATTCTCTTTGATACTTTTTCCCCTTGGTCCCCCCCTTTTTGTTGGATTGCCCGTCGGCAAAAGAAACGCGCGTTACAGAGGGGATAGCAGTGTTATTAGCGGACTCTCAGGCCTGGCGGCAGCCACGTTGGACCACACACATCGTTGCCTCATGCTATACAACTTTGCCCGTGCGAGTGAAACAGACCATAGTGTCAAAGCACTGTACTCCCTTTTTTTCCTTTCATTTGTTTAAAAAAAATTATTCCCGCCTCGAAATGAGCATTTTTTTACACCATTTTCTACGCCTCGTCGCGGAAAATTGCTTTATTTCCTTATTCCTTTTGCTCTCTGCCTCGCCGCGCCCAACCACCACGATTATATGGAATTAATTTTTATTTTCAAGGTCGAGGTTTTTTTCTTCTCTCTTTTAAATACTTTTTATATTACAGTTAGATGTTTCAAAGATATACATTTTTGTCAGAAAAATGAGATTTGTATAGATCGCGAAGTTACGATAAATATATAGTTTTTTGTAGATTTTTTTTCCGATAAATTTTGTTTAATAAAAGCTGCTATAAAAAATTTATGTTTATAGTAAACATAGAATTGTGTCATGTTTACGAAAAAAAAAAAAAATTTGTCATTTTCTCGAATTTTTTTGTAAAATTGAATATAGAAAAAATTACTGTTTATAATTAATTTTCTGAGTTTTTTTTTAATATTAAATTTTTCGTTGAGAAATTTTCTTATTCACATGTTTTTATACACTTTATCGCAAAACGCCTGTAAAATTTACAAAAATTGTACTATCATTAAAAAAAAAAAAAAATTTGTCATCTAAACGTCGATATATTTTATAAAATCCACTTTACTGTCAAAAAAGAATAGTTATATGTACAAGAATTTTCGTCTTCGGAATTGAATGATATATACACTCTCTATAAATGCGAATCAGTCGTTTTCAACTGATTTCGCAGTTTTTTTTTTCTATTGATTGAATAAAACATTCGAAACATTGCTGAAAAATCAGCGTTTTCACAAATTCGCATTTGATTTAGCCATTGAGATGGCTGATTTATCAGCTAATATCAGCTATTTTATTTTTTGCTAACTAAATCAGCAGAAAAACACTGAGAATCAGTCGAAAACGCAACTGATTCGAATTTAGGGAGCAAAGTATAATATCAAAATAAAAAAAATCACGTTCAGTTTAAAGCGAACAGATTTTTGTTTATCGTGACAATTTTGTTCTGAGTGTTGAAAAATTCTTCTCAATCAAAATTCGATATTTTTAAAAATAAATTTATTTTCCTGAATTTTTTACCTTTACCTATACTTATAACCATAGAAGAATTGAAAAATTTTTTGGAAAGAAAAAATGAATTTTTGTATGAAATTTTTATTTTTAAGGTTTAAAAATAAAAATTTCGAATTGCCGGTGAAAGTGAGGTCGTTACAGAGCTGTCATCTCTGTTCAGTGTTTGTATCGTGTAGCGAAGCTGCGAAGAAAAACTCTTCCAATATAATCCAGTGTCTCTGACGTGTCGAAAAAACGAAAAATCGCGGGCAATATGATCGAGAAGCTTGCATATAATATATGGAGCTTAACTGTCGCGGGTTTTACACGCGACATGAGTAACAAAGGTTGAGATAATTCAGAAAGGCTTTTGTTGAAGTACAAAAAACGAGTTGGACGCGGAGCGCGCACAAACGCTCGCCGCGCTAAAGACTCGTGATTCATCTATACAGAGTCGTTTTTTACACTGAAAACGACGATGAAAGTGTGAATATCATATACGTATATTTCTTAGCCTCTTAGAAAATATTTTTTCGTCCAGTCAAATATTTGTGGGACAAAGTTTCTTAGTACTTTTATTAAACTTTAATGCCAAGGCAAGGGTCATAACGCGCAAAAGTCATATTTTATCATTAGCCAAGTGACGTTACACCTTATTGGATATATGTACGATTAAATGCTGCATTAACTTCTATTCGTTTCACTTTCAGATAATATATGCGTGTATTGGTACTTGGTCATATATTTCACGGTGAGTGTCTCGCATTATTTGTGTATTTAATTTCGCAATATTTAATTTCGATACATTTCATTTTATAAAATATATTACAATGTTGCTAAATAAATTTTTTTATTATTTTTTCAAATATACAGGAATAAAAAAATGAAGAAATATGACAGTGATTTCGGCCAGTTATATCACCAAATATTTTAAATAATAAATATAAGTCTCGAGCTATAAAAAAAATTTTTTTTTTTAAATTTTTAAAGAAATCTCCTTTGAAAATTTTTTTTTGATTTTTCACCAATAACTCGGTAAATATACAAAATAACAAAAAATGTTACAAGAAATAAATAAATAAGAGTTTAATTATCTACAAAAAGTTTTTAATAAATTTTTTTGTAACTCTCTCAGTTTTCAAAATATTGATCGATTTTTAAAAATTCATATTTTTTAAAATATCTCGAAAACAAAGCAAAATATTGAAAAATTTTATTCTACATTTTTTATAGAAAATTAAATTGACAATCATTTAGCTAATGTGATAATTTTATCGGTGAAAAACTGAAAAAAAAAAAAATTCACAAAAACTCGCAGATTTTTAAAGGGGACTTTTTAAAAAATTTGAAAAACAAATTTTATTTCGATTAAAAAAATTGTTTATTGCTAATATATTATGGAACAAAGATTTTATATAGTTTTTTATTTGTTATTTATACATATCGAAAAACCGCCCCTCAAAATAAAACCGTTGGTAACTTTATTTTATTACTGGCAATACTCGCTGCGAATAAATTATTATACCGAGACGGCTAATCAGAATTACCATCAAATTATAATATACTACAAATAAACATCTGGGGGGTGGGGCGCAGTATATAAAAGTATTTCAGCCAGTCGTTTATTCCGGGGGTGGGCGGGCGCAGGGAGAATAAAAAAATTCGGGCACACAGTTACATGAGAATAATTACAGTAATTTTTAAATAACATTTGGGCAACTCTATATCGACCCGGAGATGAAGGAAAATGTCAAGCAATTTTTACTTATTTAAACCTCAAAGTGCTCTAAATTAATTTGTTAGCACCAAATCTGAATATATGACCTATAAATGTCACAGATTAATAATTAAAATCCACATCTATCGCTCGGATTAGCCACCAAATCGGGTTCTAACGTGGTCGATCACATGTTACTAGACTTCCTGAACATATTTTCGATTCCAACCTTGCGATATCATCCAAAAATTGTGCCAATATGGATAGAAATTTAGAAAAAAAAAAAATTATTTTCATTTTTTATTCACTTTTTTTCGACTATACTAAAATTTTCTGACCTTATTTATCAAAAATAAACATCACAACAGTTGAATTGATTATTTAAAATTTATTTAGTCTAATGAAATTACAATGTTAACTCGATTATAAATAGTTATTGTTGAAAAAGATATAAATATTTGTATTAATTAATTATTACACGCTTCTAGATATTTTTTTTTTGTCAATTTTAATATTTTTATTACTGATTAAAATTTTTTTTTGGATTTTTTTTTGAGGGTGAGCATAGGAGGGTGGGGTTTTGAGATCCTATTAACGTTGAGTTCAGATCACGTGGAGTTTTCTGACATTCTTTCATTGTGGGATCAAAAAAAAAGTGAAGAGAGAGAGAGAGGATCTTTGGGAAGGAATGGAGTTTGGGTTGAAGAAGTAGTAGAGCGTTGCCGGAGGGCCGGAAAAAAAAATTAAATAAATCGAGTGCACGAGCATCGTCGAGTGATTTACGCGCATGAATGTGGCGTATAGGTAGGGTAATTAAGCGACTTGCGCGAGTGAAAGGGAGAGAGTGCACACCATCAGGGGCCACATGGTATTAATAGGCTTCTTAGCCAAATTTTATGCTTTCTCCTCGCCGCATTGCGGACACTTTTTACAACTCGCGAATTTAACCTCATTTCTATCCCATATACATTTCATAATTTTTTTCTAATTAACAAATTCTATATAATCACAGATATTGCAATCTTTTCACTTTTTATACAAATATTTATTTTATTAAAAAAGATTTTTATTTAAATTCAAGTGAAAGAAATTTTTTCATTATTTTTTCGATTCGAAATAATGTGGAATTTTTTTATTACAGTTAGATGTTTCAAAGATATACATTTTTGTCAGAAAAATGAGATTTGTATAGATCGCGAAGTTACGATAAATATATAGTTTTTTGTAGATTTTTTTTCCGATAAATTTTGTTTAATAAAAGCTGCTATAAAAAATTTATGTTTATAGTAAACATAGAATTGTGTCATGTTTACGAAAAAAAAAAAAAATTTGTCATTTTCTCGAATTTTTTTGTAAAATTGAATATAGAAAAAATTACTGTTTATAATTAATTTTCTGAGTTTTTTTTTAATATTAAATTTTTCGTTGAGAAATTTTCTTATTCACATGTTTTTATACACTTTATCGCAAAACGCCTGTAAAATTTACAAAAATTGTACTATCATTAAAAAAAAAAAAATTTTTTTTTATCTAAACGTCGATATATTTTATAAAATTCACTTTACTGTCAAAAAAGAATAGTTATATGTACAAGAATTTTCGTCTTCGGAATTGAATGATGTATACACTCTCTATAAATGCGAATCAGTCGTTTTCAACTGATTTTGCAGTTTTTTTTTTCTACTGATTGAATGAAACATTCGAAACATTGCTGAAAAATCAGCGTTTGATTTAGCCATTGAGATGGCTGATTTATCAGCTAATATCAGCTATTTTATTTTTGCTAACTAAATCAGCAGAAAAACACTGAGAATCAGTCGAAAACGCAACTGATTCGAATTTAGGGAGCAAAGTATAATATCAAAATAAAAAAAATCACGTTCAGTTTAAAGCGAACAGATTTTTGTTTATCGTGACAATTTTGTTCTGAGTGTTGAAAAATTCTTCTCAATCAAAATTCGATATTTTTAAAAATAAATTTATTTTCCTGAATTTTTTACCTTTACCTATACTTATAACCATAGAAGAATTGAAAAATTTTTTGGAAAGAAAAAATGAATTTTTGTATGAAATTTTTATTTTTAAGGTTTAAAAATAAAAATTTCGAATTGCCGGTGAAAGTGAGGTCGTTACAGAGCTGTCATCTCTGTTCAGTGTTTGTATCGTGTAGCGAAGCTGCGAAGAAAAACTCTTCCAATATAATCCAGTGTCTCTGACGTGTCGAAAAAACGAAAAATCGCGGGCAATATGATCGAGAAGCTTGCATATAATATATGGAGCTTAACTGTCGCGGGTTTTACACGCGACATGAGTAACAAAGGTTGAGATAATTCAGAAAGGCTTTTGTTGAAGTACAAAAAACGAGTTGGACGCGGAGCGCGCACAAACGCTCGCCGCGCTAAAGACTCGTGATTCATCTATACAGAGTCGTTTTTTACACTGAAAACGACGATGAAAGTGTGAATATCATATACGTATATTTCTTAGCCTCTTAGAAAATATTTTTTCGTCCAGTCAAATATTTGTGGGACAAAGTTTCTTAGTACTTTTATTAAACTTTAATGCCAAGGCAAGGGTCATAACGCGCAAAAGTCATATTTTATCATTAGCCAAGTGACGTTACACCTTATTGGATATATGTACGATTAAATGCTGCATTAACTTCTATTCGTTTCACTTTCAGATAATATATGCGTGTATTGGTACTTGGTCATATATTTCACGGTGAGTGTCTCGCATTATTTGTGTATTTAATTTCGCAATATTTAATTTCGATACATTTCATTTTATAAAATATATTACAATGTTGCTAAATAAATTTTTTTATTATTTTTTCAAATATACAGGAATAAAAAAATGAAGAAATATGACAGTGATTTCGGCCAGTTATATCACCAAATATTTTAAATAATAAATATAAGTCTCGAGCTATAAAAAAAATTTTTTTTTTTAAATTTTTAAAGAAATCTCCTTTGAAAATTTTTTTTTGATTTTTCACCAATAACTCGGTAAATATACAAAATAACAAAAAATGTTACAAGAAATAAATAAATAAGAGTTTAATTATCTACAAAAAGTTTTTAATAAATTTTTTTGTAACTCTCTCAGTTTTCAAAATATTGATCGATTTTTAAAAATTCATATTTTTTAAAATATCTCGAAAACAAAGCAAAATATTGAAAAATTTTATTCTACATTTTTTATAGAAAATTAAATTGACAATCATTTAGCTAATGTGATAATTTTATCGGTGAAAAACTGAAAAAAAAAAAAATTCACAAAAACTCGCAGATTTTTAAAGGGGACTTTTTAAAAAATTTGAAAAACAAATTTTATTTCGATTAAAAAAATTGTTTATTGCTAATATATTATGGAACAAAGATTTTATATAGTTTTTTATTTGTTATTTATACATATCGAAAAACCGCCCCTCAAAATAAAACCGTTGGTAACTTTATTTTATTACTGGCAATACTCGCTGCGAATAAATTATTATACCGAGACGGCTAATCAGAATTACCATCAAATTATAATATACTACAAATAAACATCTGGGGGGTGGGGCGCAGTATATAAAAGTATTTCAGCCAGTCGTTTATTCCGGGGGTGGGCGGGCGCAGGGAGAATAAAAAAATTCGGGCACACAGTTACATGAGAATAATTACAGTAATTTTTAAATAACATTTGGGCAACTCTATATCGACCCGGAGATGAAGGAAAATGTCAAGCAATTTTTACTTATTTAAACCTCAAAGTGCTCTAAATTAATTTGTTAGCACCAAATCTGAATATATGACCTATAAATGTCACAGATTAATAATTAAAATCCACATCTATCGCTCGGATTAGCCACCAAATCGGGTTCTAACGTGGTCGATCACATGTTACTAGACTTCCTGAACATATTTTCGATTCCAACCTTGCGATATCATCCAAAAATTGTGCCAATATGGATAGAAATTTAGAAAAAAAAAAAATTATTTTCATTTTTTATTCACTTTTTTTCGACTATACTAAAATTTTCTGACCTTATTTATCAAAAATAAACATCACAACAGTTGAATTGATTATTTAAAATTTATTTAGTCTAATGAAATTACAATGTTAACTCGATTATAAATAGTTATTGTTGAAAAAGATATAAATATTTGTATTAATTAATTATTACACGCTTCTAGATATTTTTTTTTTGTCAATTTTAATATTTTTATTACTGATTAAAATTTTTTTTTGGATTTTTTTTTGAGGGTGAGCATAGGAGGGTGGGGTTTTGAGATCCTATTAACGTTGAGTTCAGATCACGTGGAGTTTTCTGACATTCTTTCATTGTGGGATCAAAAAAAAAGTGAAGAGAGAGAGAGAGGATCTTTGGGAAGGAATGGAGTTTGGGTTGAAGAAGTAGTAGAGCGTTGCCGGAGGGCCGGAAAAAAAAATTAAATAAATCGAGTGCACGAGCATCGTCGAGTGATTTACGCGCATGAATGTGGCGTATAGGTAGGGTAATTAAGCGACTTGCGCGAGTGAAAGGGAGAGAGTGCACACCATCAGGGGCCACATGGTATTAATAGGCTTCTTAGCCAAATTTTATGCTTTCTCCTCGCCGCATTGCGGACACTTTTTACAACTCGCGAATTTAACCTCATTTCTATCCCATATACATTTCATAATTTTTTTCTAATTAACAAATTCTATATAATCACAGATATTGCAATCTTTTCACTTTTTATACAAATATTTATTTTATTAAAAAAGATTTTTATTTAAATTCAAGTGAAAGAAATTTTTTCATTATTTTTTCGATTCGAAATAATGTGGAATTTTTT